>JAVQJS010110209.1:0-12042 GCA_036024795.1 Galaxias rostratus | reverse complement strand
AAATAATCCCATGACCAGTGGCAGAACAGTGCACCCCTATATACTAAGACAAACAGGTGCAGACAATCAAACAATCACCCAGGTGTACATAATAAGCAAAACAAGAACTAATACAGGTTGCCATCTAGTGGTGAAGTCTGGTATGTTGCCAGGAGTGACACTATGGTACTGTACGACATTCAGTAAACCACAATTTAAGTCACTTTAAAACGCATAGGTCAAAGTCAAAGTTCAGGAAAATTCGATTAAGTGGGTCTCAAAATGAAGCACAGAATTTTTGTCAACTGTCATATTGCTTTGAGTCAAATCCAAATATATACCTTTATCGAGATAAGCCCTTTTGTATGGAGTGGTCTGGTAATTTGAGCCGTCAGCACGAGATGGGATGTGTAGTCACGCATGTATAACACAAGCTTATTATGTGATTGTGTAATGCAATCACATACTGTTATCGTAAAGTGATATTATTATTATAATTAACAGTTTCGACCCAATCGATTCCACTCCAGTGCTGACGTCTTGAGTATTGCAATCCATTGTGCTTGGATAGAGCTAAGAGATTGGTTAACTTATTATGCTTCATAACAATTTTTTGTACATTTTTGGCCTTATTGAAATGACTAGGGAGAGAGTTTTAACAAGCATATACTGCCATCTAGCATTGATGTTGATTGTTATCTATTTGCATGTTGTTGGTACAAACAGTCTTGGTAAGGCTATTACACCTCCTCCTGTATTGACCGACAGTCGCATAGCGTTTCATCTGCACGAATAAATGTGTCTGAGGGCACGACACCGCAAAATAATTTTTATATAGCAAGTGAACTAGTTTCCAGTTTACATTACCACTAACCATGTGTACACGCTTCAGCAATGAAGGAAATTTTTGGACACTGGTGCATAAACTGGTTGTTCACTGCTAGGAGTAGGACAGCCCCATGGAGGAGGAAAATAGGTGATTCCTAGGATAATCAAGTTAGTTTACAAGCATTTGTTTTGGTGACTATTTATGTGGGCTTTTGCAACTTACAGTGTAAGGATTTGAGAATAGCACAATTCTGAAATCTGCTCTGAACAAGTATTTACACTGACGACAGCATTACAGTTCATTGCTGCAAGGCAGCAACAATTTTGATTGCATGCCTCATGCAATTATTTGGTGCAATTTGTACAGATATGTCCTATTAATGGGGTGCTCCGGTGGCAATGGCACAGAGGCGAACCTCTCGTTCTCCAATACAGCAGCACCCAGCCGGGGACTCGGAGGAACCCACACACCTGCCCGGCGCCTCTTACCCTGATCGACTCCGGAAAAGAAAAGAGTCCAGTCCATCTCCAGGACTTGGGTTCCCGAACCAAATCTACACATCGAGGTGAGCCCAACTATGTCTGGTTGGTACTGCTACACCTTCTTCATAAAGAGGTTCCGGTTCTTTTCCCGCCAGAAAGGTCACATTCCACATTCCAAGGATCAGTCTACGATGTCAGGGGTCAGCAAGACTAGGTCCCCGCCTATGCCTGCCCGTCGCTTTGCATTTCACCCGATCCCAATCTCTATCCCTGCAGGTGGTAGGCCCACAGGGCGTATTGTTTCTCCAAGTTGTTTCTTCGGGCTGAGTCCGACAGGGCTCCATAGGTCAAGGCCCAGCCACCAAATGCTCGCCTACGAGCATCTCCCCCGGTTCTGGCTCCAGGGGATAGCCCTGGATTCCCTCTTCCTGGTGAGGTGCCACAGTGCCTTAGTTTCCACTTCATTGGAGTACAACACCATAGTAATAGTTCTAAAGTCAAGGTTGAAACCCTTTGCTACATGGCACTTCCATGGCTACTATTGTTGATGATGATCTGGTATGGGTATTCACGTAACTTAGTTAGTCAACAACAAATCTGAACAAACCAACAGCAAATTCACTTTAAGCCTCTATTTCAGGGGACCCCAATAGGCGGACCGCGGTCCACGTCCGGACCGCGAGACGCCTCCGCGTGGACCCAGCATGAATTTAAAAAAAAAAATATATATATATATTTTTTTTTTTTGTTTTTTTTAGTTTTTTAAACATTGACCCAAAAAATAATTTTATCATTATTATTTGTTTTAATGTGTGAGCTATCGCTAACGCAAGTCATTGTTATTTGCTGTTTTTAGTAAAAATATATCCATGGTCGTTTATATCCATTTACTTCTCGGTTCACTGTGTGTGATTCACTGACGCGCTGATTGGCTGTTGCGGGCCCAGTAGCAGTTCACTCGTAAACTACCGGCAGATCTATCAATATATGTTGTTCGCTAACACTGAATGTGAATCTCATCTCACAACTATGGCATGCTCCAAGTTGGCTGGGAAAAGAAAAGTGGACAGTGAAAATTGGTGTTTCAATGAAGAATGGAAAGAGAAAAATATGCCTCCATCCTACCTCCAGCAAGTACCAGACCAGTGTGTCTAAGATGCAAAAATACTGTCGCTCCGGTGAACAGTGAAAATGTGAAAGGTCACTATCCGAAAGAGGACAGCGATTCTGAAGAGAAATTTCCACCTAAATCTGAGCTAAGAAAATCAGAATCATGAGACTGAAAAAGTCATATCAAGCTTCAAGCAGGGTTCTTATTAAATATATGACACAACAACAGAGTGCTCACTCAGAGTGGCGTGGGTTTTGGGCAAACACAAGAAGCCACACTATGATTCAGAAATAATTAAAGAATGCATGACTGAAGTGATGAAAAGGAGGAAATGACAGCTAAAATAAACCAAATCCCACTGTCAGATAGCACAGCAACCAGACGTACTGAAATACTGGCTGGTGATTTGTCCAAACAGCTCTGTGATGGAATAAAAAATGCAGAGTGCATATCCCTAGCAGTGGACGAGTCCACTGACAATGCTTAAAAAGGAAAACTACTAGGCCTACCTACTTCCAGCCAACTATATAAGCTGGACCGATATTAAAAAAATAAACGGACCCATGCCTGTTTCCAAAAAAATATTTGTGGACCTTCAAGATTTCTAATTGGGGACCCCTGGTCTAGGCAATACCAAAACATGTTTGTAGAACTTTTAAAACATGTTTTTTATTTACTTTACTTTAGTTTTTTGCTATATATGTTGTTTTATTTCTTCTTCATAACCTAATATATGTTACACTTTACTGAAGTCTCTCGTATTATTTGTATTTTTTTTGTATAGACACAACTTTACTCTTGCCAATAGACTATAGTTTTGGCCAAATGCTGAAAGCACCAATGTTCGAAGTTCCTCTCCTCAACTTGCTTGCAGATGTTGTTGCACCACGAGTCATCGGTCACAGTGACACAGAAAATTCTCCTGAGAAAAGCCGGCTTGTTGGTTACGAAATTGATGTTGAGGTTGGATTGTGGTTAGCAAAATTAGCATGTAGCAAGTACATCGTGTAGGTCGTTCATGGTCATTAAGTTAAGGACATATCATTTATAACCATATGCTACCTACATGAACACCTAGTTGTCGGAATAACGTACAGACATGATCGGAATATATTATTTGGTCCAAGCTGTAACACGTTTTAGATCTACTATTGGAGCTAAGGTTAGCTATTCGGTAGGCTAGCAGCAGTTGAGTTGGATGCCAGTGTGTTGTGTGAATGAACGCTTAGTGACATTGTCTCATAATCCAAAAGGTAAAAAATGCATTTAGCAGATTTTGCGGCGGGCTCTGTTGGAGGTAAATTGTTTTAGTTTTATATTTGTTCACTTTTATTTACTATACATGTTAAAAGGTCTGTTTCAACAAGTCGATTTCAACTGTCAAGTTTTATGCTAATTTTGTGTTAATCTGTCAATCATCTCTTGATTTGCAAACGAACAAAGTTACAATTAATAAGTAAAAACGCTAATTGCGTTTCATTAAATGTACATACTGGAGGACGATGCTCAACAGTCCATTGGTTTTCAGGGGCTTTTGGTGTCGCCGTTGGTTATCCTTTGGATACAATAAAGGTATGAATTTAGAGGCTAGAAATTTCGTTAAAAAAATCTGCTAGAGATCCCATCCCATACTTAATTTAACAAATGTTTGTCTAATTAGGTCAGGATACAAACCCAAAACCGGTTCAGAGGAGTATTCCATTGTATTCGGTCTACATTAAAGACAGAGGGGGTGAGTTGATACATTGACATCAGTTTTTAACTATATTAGATTTTTTAGACATTGACCTAAACAAGGCTCTTAGAAGGTAGTTGTCATATTGTTCAATAATCATTTGATCTTACGCCAACCAACTTACAACTCTTTCAGCAAACTGTCAAATACTACCCTTGAGTCAGCATTCTTGTTTACCTTCTTAACTTTTTACTTTGAATAAATCCAGCTAAATGTAATAGTTTACTGCTATGTATGTTTATTCTTTAGGTTAATGGTTTCTACAAGGGCATGTCTATGCCTGTCACCACTGTCTCCATCAGCTCTTCGGTGGTGTTTGGGACGTACAGGAATGTCCTGCAATGCCTGCGGCAGCTTCGACATGGGAGCATTGATGCTCCACCTGCAAAGCTGGATATCTTCTTCTCAGGGCTGGCAGGAGGTGTTGCACAGGTAAGTTTCTCTGAACATTGGCAAATCAAATGTCCAGTTAGAAAATATCACAGCTGTGATTGAAGATGCTTTGGTGCACACAGATAATTAAGTTAGCGGTTATAAAGTGTAACAGAAAACATTTTGCTTGAGCATGTTTAGCCAGAACCTTCACCAGCACCCCGGTTTAGAATAAAAAGAAATTACTTTGTTCCAAAAAATAGCTAATTTCCCAACAAGTACCCTTTATGTTCTTTGAAAACAAACAACCTTCCTTCTGCTCACCTCACCCACACATGCCTTATTTAAACCAGGTATCAGTGATGTCTCCAGCTGACATCGTCAAAGTACGCCTTCAGTGCCAAATGGTTCCATATAAAGGAGGTTCAGCAGAGGCTCCAAAGCCTAAATATCGTGGCCCACTCCACTGTTTGGCGACCATTGTGCGTGAAGAGGGTATTCTTGGACTTTACAAGGGTGCTCAGGCACTAGCACTAAGAGACGGACCCTCTTTCGCCACCTACTTTACTACCTATAACATAATCTGTGAACAACTGTCACCCCCGGGGCAAACTCAGAGAGGTACAATGTAGAACCACTTGTTGAATTGCAGGCTAGACACTCTGATAATGTTTTACTTCAATAAAAGCTGTTTGTAATGTAATCTATTTCTATCCTTGACCCTGAAAGAATGGAAGGTTGTTTTGCTGGCTGGGGGCCTGTCTGGAATGTGTGGCTGGTGCATTGGTACACCCATGGACGTAATCAAGGCGCGTCTACAGATGGACTGGATGGGCGAGAGGAAATACAGAGGTTTCTTCCATTGTATCACAGACAGTATTCGACATGAGGGACCCGCTGTTCTGTTCAAGGGCCTGGGTCTCAACTGCATCCGTGCCTTCCCTGTCAACATGTCAGTGTTTGCTATGTATGAGGTGGTGATTCGTCTACTACGACCTTTAACTTGACTAAATGACTTCTGATCTTCATGCAGTGTATCCGGGCCATGTAGAATGTGTCTATAGGGGACTGGGCCTTCTATGGCTGTAATGGGAGGTTTGTGAGTAATTAAGCACATTTGTTAAGAACTTGTTAAGAATTGTTGACATGTTTTTACGGGCCTCAAATATAAATTAAGGGGCACTACTTTTAACAATTTTATTGAAGTGTGTGAACAAGGACCTCATTATTGTAAATATATTTAAATTATAATATATATTTTTTAACTGAAATTAATTTATAATCTAATGTGAAGATTACACAGTAGGAATACATATTACTTGTTGCTGTTCTAATTTTAAAAGAATGTATTTATTTAATAATATTTAACTATAAAAGTAGTTTCTATTGAGTGACAATTAAGGTTTTTGTATCACAATTTTACACCTTCATTTGTTTATTTATGGATGTGTCAAAAGCCTTCACGAGCACTTGTTTATGATTTGTCTTTGTGCTGTAGGACTACTACCTTTGGTACAGTGCTGTACATTCCCTCTTGTTATCAGTAAGCTACAAGGTGTCCAAACTGAACAACTGACTAATTATAGAAGCCGAATGTGAAGTTATTTGATCATTTCTGAATAATTTATCTTGTTCTAGTTCACTGGAATCTGCTTAAAGACTAACTTGTCATGACTTATTAAGTGTCCTACAATACAACACATCAGTACTTTTTTATCATGAACATCAGTATGTTTTTCTGTTTTTCCTTACAAAAGCCTTTTGAAAAGCCAAAATGTTTTATAATGGGGATGTCATATCTAATGTATGCATTGTTATCAGAAAATGTGCAGCATCTCCAAATAAACATAGATGCCCTTTAACTAATTATTATGACTCGTTAATACTTGCAATCCTATTTTGGATTAAATGGTCGTGTAATCTTGTGGCCTGCAAGGACAAAATTAAATGTTTTGTGCACACAAATCTGCAGTGTTTTGAGTAAATGAAAACAAATAAATGTTATTGAAGAACACACCAGAGAAATATGTTGTTAATTTGATTTGATTGTATGATTTGCAAGCAACTAGCACATATCAAGACAAGCTTATCTTAAACCTTACCCAGCCATAGTGAATCCGACAATTAAATCACATTCGAAATACACATACCAAACATACAGGACTCTAGCTATGATCTGCAATTCAACATTGTTTAGGTCATGTGACTTTTTGACACAAATGATGAAATGTTTCGTCAAATTGTGTGTTCAAATGTATAAATTACATTTTAAGTTCGACATGAGTGTTACCATCCAGGAGTTGAATCAATTTACTTTAGACAATACATCGTTTTTAATTATTTGAATTTAAAATTCAACCAAGAGGAACTTGTAAAGTCCTTGAGCGGTTTTATTCTTCAATTGCAGTAATAGGTAGCTAGAAGTTGAAGTCCAGAGGCCTGGGGGTCATAAACTGTTTGACTGTCTCTTCTGTGACTTGTTTGCGTCTCTCCTGGTGAGCTGTGATCATTGGCTGCAGAGTCTCAATGAGAAGCTTCTTCAATTCTCCTGTTAATAGAGCTCCACTGGCATAGTCCTAGAAATATGCGTGAGCAGAGATAAGGAATGTAATGAAGATGGTAAATTATTCCTTAAAGACTTCTGGTAAAACAAAGAAATGTATATCGCACAAATCTACTCATTTGAAAATAACACCATAAAAAGACTGCTAAATGATTTGCATAATGACATTAAAAGCAAATCAGTTTTCTTGCCAACACTGGTAGTGAGTCCTTAAAATATTTTGTATATGCAGATCTGGAGTCGGACAGCATTGACAAGCAGACAATTCTAAAAGCTTTATCTGGAGGCTTTGATTACAAAGTCTTATCACAAGCTTTTAATAAAACCTGTCAATGCATTTAGTGCTTTAACGGGCATCCAAGGCTTGGCTGTTGTTTTTATGGTCATAGAATAAGTGCTGGAGGCTAGGGCTAATTCTTACTTCTCGCTTTAAAGGGAACTAAAGTGCAATCGAATCTAATCGCTATAGTAAGCCAGTCAAACCATGCCAGAACAGGAGCCGTGTTCCCATTTTTATGATTCCTAGGCACCTTGCAGCTGCATTCCTTGACATGTCTGTACAGGTATTTTAAGACAGCACCAAGCGGTTTTTGCTCTGAGCAATGAATTACTTAAGGCTCTATCTTGACTCCCACACATACAGAAACATTTTGGTTTTGTTCCATTGTTCATCTACATACCACTATTTTAACCTGCGGTACTCTCTAAAGATTTGACTCTGCAGACCACTGCCCCTGTGATCTTCGTAGTATGGTTGTTTTCTTGGCTACCCTTTTGGCAACCTCATCCCACTGCCATTGAATTCATGATTATGTGCTGCCTTAACTTGTCACCGGTTCCCTGTTAGTCTCTCACACCTGTCGAATTTTCTCCAGCTGTTCGTCATCCTCCAAGAAGAAGGTCAGGTACATGTAGGACACGTCAACCTCTGGGTTTCCACCATGTTGTCTGTGTTCCTCAATGGTGTCTTTCCCTCCAGAGAATGCATGCTTATTCACCTACAGGAGCAAGAGATACATAACATATTTTCCAACAGGGATAACTGTTGATATTATTTTGTAGTTTTTCTTTGCTCATGCTCTAAATAGAATCCCAGCAGTATTACCTTATTTTTTATCTGCTTCGGTGTGTCAGTGAGAAATATGGAGGAGTTAGCATCGCTAGCGCTCATCTTGGTCTGGGCCCCCTGCAGGGCCGGGAAAAAGGTCGAGTGCAGTAGGGCTGGCTTTGGGTAACCAATCCTGGGAGCCACGTCTCGCGTCATTCTAAAGTAGGGGTCCTGGAGCAGACAGAATTAGTAAAGGGTTCTTATACCAATGTGATTAAATGTTTAATGATTCAATTTTTGCACTTTTTAGTATGTCCTGACCTGGTCTATGGCACATGGTATGAGACACTGCACATCCCTCCTGCCCTTGAAGATATGAGGGAAGGAGCTGCTGAAGGACGGAGCAGCCTGAATGGCTGGAAAGCTGATCTTTCCTGCATTGAGTAGAGATAAATACCATCATGATGCAAACTGTATACAACGTTTTACTCTTGAGCACAAAAATATATGAGCTATCAATTATAGACTGTATATAACTCAAATTAATTAACTTGATCAAATAATCAAATAACAATTTATTGTCAATAATCACCTGGTGAAATTCCTTGCAATTTATATTCTCTGCATCTCTTCAATTCAACAGTCAGTGACATATACTCTATACCAATACAGTCCTTAGCTAGCTCATTCAGTTCTAATCCATTTTTATTACTGCATATCACTTTTTCAATGATGTGTCAAAACAACACTTTTTACTAAGCCTTCGTACCAATGCAGTCACTGTCTCCAAAGCCAAAGATGCCTTTGACTTGGTTAAAAGTCACATGCTTCTGGACCTTTACAACATTCCTGTAGAAATCCGGCGAAGCCCTGAAAAACAAGGGAAACGGGTAAGACCAACACACATATTAGTGGTAAACTGTAGGCATGCTGAAGGACAAGAAACTTAGAAAACGATAAGCTTGTACAAGGACATTTAAGACAGATAAAAATGTGATCCAGTGGATGTGAAATAAAGTGCAATCAAGTGGTAGTGAAATAGTCACGTATTATACTATTATATTGCACATTACTAGAGATTGGACATATTTATAAACCGATCTAGAAATCGGATTATCTATTGATAATCAATAAATTGGTTTGATGAGGATGGTAGTATACTTCCACCTTCTGGTAAACTAGAGACAAGACAGGGCAGAGACGACTATTTGCAGACATATGACAAGGGTATCAATAAGGACCACATTCAATAGCTCAACGCTAAATCCTAGTTTGAGTGGTTTCAGCTCTTCCTTCTACCTTTCATTCATGCAGACTGCTGATTACCTTGATTAATAAAAAAAAGGCAAAAAAGCTCACCCCATGTATTCTAAATCAGAGAAGATGAAGGTCTTGTTGACGTCAAAGCCACATGCAATGATGTCCTTGGCGTTCTCCACTGCAAAGCGGTGGCAGTCTTCTAAGGACAAGTCCTTCCACAGGTACTTTTCATCATCCGTCAGCTGGATCACCAGGGGGATGTCAAACACATCCTGCAGCCACCTGGACACAACAAAACGTAGTATCACTTACAAGAGAATATCATCAAACAACATGGTGTCATCAAACCAAGGGAACATCATGTTTAAACTCAAGGAAGAGGGGAGGCGGTGGGGGGCTGATAGTGTTTATCTTACTTTGTGAAGATGAAGGGGATGAGGTGTCCCACGTGCATGGATTCAGACGAGGGACCTCTGCCCGTGTATAGATAAAAAGACTTCTGCTTCTCGTGAGCATCGAGCACTTGATTCATATCTCTGTTGATACAACATCAAGAAATCTTTTGATTTTGAGATTTAAAATATGAGGATGTGGTCAAATCTAATCCAACATAATAGTTACACTAAATATAGTACCTGTGGGAGAAAAATATTCCTCTGCGTAGGAACCGGTGAGGTTTTTGACCAGAGACTTTCTCTATTCGGTCCACCAGCTCTTGATCAACTTTGCTGCTGCCAAACCTCACTGTGGAGATACAGATGATAAGCATGAACAGTAAGCGACAAATAGAAAAAAACATGAAATTCGCAGACACTAAAATGCTGATCATACTGAACTGATACAGTCCTTATATCTAGATAATTCTAAATTGAGTCATTGCAATGGGCAAAAGTAAAAGCACAATGCTTTGTTCAGACCTATGAGCTTGTCATAGTCCACTCCCTTGGCGCTGGTAGTGGTAACGTTCCATGGGTCAACCTGGTCGTCTCCTTCATTGTCTGCTGCTGGGCTGTTGTCCTTTGAAACAGAACAGTCTGTAGGTGGGCATCCTGCTTTATAGTCTTGGCCTGTAATCTGTTTGTAGTCTGCTTTTAGTTTCAGGAGCATCTGGACAGCAGCATCAACATCAGCCTGGAATAAAAAAAATACAAAAATATCAGATAAGATGGTAACGTATCACAATAAAAGTTACAGACAGTACATTCTGTAGTCTAGAGAAGAATTGTTTACATGTTAATTCAAACTGTTGGCAAGCACAAAACCATACTTTGGAGGCTTTTTCTGTCTTCAGGGCTCTGACTTGATCCCCCTGTGCGTTTAGTTTCTCAAACAATTCCATCGGAGGCATGTCACCCGTCCCGTCCCCCTGACAATCTGTCATCTTCGACTAAGCCAAGACTTTAGTAAAAAGAAAGGTTAAACGAATTTGTTATAGGTCAAACCCACACATTAAAACAGAATTGACATACCTTATTGTGCAATTGCATTTAACACGTTGGAACTGACATTAAACAGAATTTAAAAATAATGTAATAATAATTTTCAGGATCAATGCATATTCCACTGTAATGTACACTGGCTAACTTGTGTGTAGTAAATAGCTATTTGAGATGAAGCCTATGGCATGAAAAAACCATTGACCACCATAGTCCAGAGCAACGTTGACAAGTTGTATACTGTTGTTGACTATAGACTGTTTAAATAAACATTATATAGATGTCATGGCTAACGAGACCTTTATCCACAACCGTCTCTTATAAATGAAATACGAGAGATAGACAAACCTATATCGGGCAATATTATTAGAACCGAAAGCAATTTTCTCATTCAACTTGCATCAGCCTGCTTTCTTAGGTGTACTGCTTGTCGTAACCGGGTTGAAACTAAATACTCTATTTTCAGTTCCAACGAGCTCGTCACAGTCAAAGCCTATTTCTATTAATAGTATTATGTTGGAAATTCATACAAAAAAATATTGTTTCTGTATTTTCTGCTTCTATTTCTATTTTAATTTGTATTGTTTCTCTACTTTCTGTCGAAAGTGATAGATTACCAAATGGAAGCTGCGTGGAACCAAGACTAATAAGTACGTGTGCGCGGAAGAAATTGAGTGTTGGAACGCCCAAACAAGTGGATTGTCAAAAAAAGCTGAAACCAGGGGTAGTAAGCGTAAAAACGTAAGATGTTTTATATATGTAAAAAAAAAAAATTGTACATACCAGAACGTTATACGTGATCGTGAAACAACGCGAAAAAGTTACGCACAGTTTTGTGTTTACTCACGTTTACACGTTCAGTGTTATTGATCTCACTTCTCAGTTGTCATTACAGTGTAGTTTTCCAGCTTGTTTCTCTGCATCCACGAGCACTAAATTAGCTCAATCGAAATAATGGCTGACATTGCACTCAGCTGCAGCTAGATAAAATTAGATTTAGGTTGAATGTTGAGCGTCCCCATCAGTGGCGTCCATCAATAACTCAACCACGTGGGAATGTTCTTGTCAAGGAGTGTATATTATAGATCATATGATACACTCCTTAGTACAGGGGTCCCCAATAGGCGGACCGCGGTCCACGTCCGGACCGAAAGACGTCTCCGTGTGGACCCAGCATGAATTGTAGTAAAAGAAATAAAAATCTTTAGAATTTTTTTTTTTTTCAAA
>JAVQJS010110196.1:0-13338 GCA_036024795.1 Galaxias rostratus | reverse complement strand
TTATTAATGTCTGCATTAGCGTTGGGTGTTGAAGAGACACAAGAATTTCATTGCATACTTTTGCCTCTGTAATAGTTATGCATATGACAATAAAAAACCTTGAACCTTGAACCTTGAATAAGAGGGACCACCTCGAAGGAGAGACCGCAGTCACTCATCCTGCAGCCTACTCCCACAATCACCCCCCCCCTCTTTTCCTCTACATGCCAGCTCTGCCTTCTCCAAAAGGTTGGCTCTGCGTGATCCTTTCAACAGGGTTTCAGACATATCGCAATGCCTGTTATCCACTATAAACACTATACAGATATTTAGTGATAGAAGCCACTTGTAACGCCAAAGGTCCACCTCAGTAGGGTCAGAAAAATATATTGAACGCCACGCAATGCTAGTGAGGACCGGATCCAGAGTTCCTGTGGGTGTACATTGCGATGACAAGATGCCAGTCCACGTCTCAAACCGTGTGCGCATCCACTACCCTGCTCCGTCTACACATCCTCATTCTGCAAATTTGGACTCGGTGCGTGTGGGGCATGAGCCTAATGCTGGGAGAGCTGTTTAAATTACCCTGCCAAAAGGATTCTGGTGTGCTCGCAGTCCGGATACCATTAGGGTATATATGTAGTTACATACTCATGAAGGTGGATTCTCATGGTGCCCAATTTGACTGAACCACTGCATTAGTGATAAGCATGTACGACTGCCATTAGTAAAAGAAATCACTTAGCGCCGAATAAAATACTTGAACATTCCCTGCGAACACTGTTGAGGAGTATTATATCAGCTGAGTGCCATAAATATTCTGTTAAATTGAGAGGAATGAGAATTAACTGCCTGGAAGAATTTGAAGAGGTTTTGTAATTTTCATGAATGCTTGGTTACATCTTGATAGTATTGTGATTTAAATATTTCAAGCCTTTAAAATATGTACTTCAGTGCAAGCAAAAAATCCATTAAACATGAAATGTCTGCTAAATACATAAGGCGCTCCAAGCCTGACACAGCTATTTAGGAACAGTATTTCTTTATCAATAGATATTTGTTCTGCAACAACAAACCCAGCCATTCTAGTTGTTGTTGTTTTTTGCCACACCTGATCTTTTGGGATGTTTTTTTTCTCAAAGAATGTATAGAAGTACATGATTGATTAGACTTTCATGTGTTAATAAACATATAATGAAATATATTGTGTCTACTTCATCACAGAGTAGGCCCAGGCTAATAAGCGGAGATGGACGAATGGAGCTATGACTGCACTGGCAAACGTTATGTTTCAGGTCAGTCACAGCGCACCATCGCAGGGTAATAGCTTTTGGCTCCCCAAAGACCAGCGCAAATCAACCTTGTAATGTGTAAGGAAAGTACAGAGGTCCAGCATGTAGAAATTGCTGAGTCATTTTTACTTACGGTCTCCGAAACACATCAATTCTTCTTCTCATCTTATTTGGGACCACAGATAAATCCATGACTTATCTCACTGTGGCTTGGCACTGGGGGTATGCATCAGACTCCTTTTGCAGGCTCCGTCACAGGAGACTAAGCCAGGTGATGCACATTCACACGTAGCTGAACTTCACACGAACCAAGCCCATTAGATTTAATGAAAGCTCGCATGGATAAATGTACTTTTGACAAGAGACAGATGACACTTCTCTCGAGCTAACTATTTTTACCACAACCATGAAACATTTATAGCATGACAGGAATACAGTTGAAACCGACAGCCCCCCCAAACTGATCCCCATCGCTGTCTTCTGTGAAGAAGACACTGCAGTGTGAGAACGAAACGAGAGCGTGACTGTCACAGATTGGTCACGTCGGACTAAAAGACAACACGAAACATAACAGACCTATCAGATTAATCTCCCCGTGGCCTTGTCTTGATGTTCCTCCCCACTTCGTCAGGCAGAAACAACCCCGTCAGATAGGATGGTGTCTTCACACTCCGGCTATCTTTTTTTGAAATCAATATGACGCTAAATTGAAAATGAATGTGAATCTTACACCTGAGAGAAGCTAGGCGCTTTAAGCAGAAGCTTGTCATCTGGCTGTCAGAGTCTGACGACAAAATAAAATGCTGTAACAGGCTGAATGAGTTCCATTATTCAGTGAACTTGGATACAGTACATGTATGGCACAACACCAATACGAACCAAACGTGCAAAAACTTGCGGACGAGAAAATGAAATTCTTAAATAGAAATCGATTGGTTCACTTAGACATGATTTTCTCTCTGATGCCAGAGGTTTCACAAACAGCATTGATGATTGACCCTATGACCCCGAGTATTGGACCTCTGCGCTGAGGATCGAAAGTACACAGATGCTAATGAATGATCAAAGCAAGAACAAAGAGGAATGTAAGAAATGTGTGGGTCCGTCTATTAGTGAGTTTTTCCTCTGGCCAAAATAACGGATTCTTCAAAGAGGGTAAAAATACTGGAGTAGGCCAGCCGTTCAAAGGCCAGTGGCAGGTCTCCTCTAAACACCTGATTGCACTCCGAACAGTTAAACCCCTCATACATTTCATAAATACCACTGTAACACTTTCACTCTTTTCTGGGTACGGACCATTTTCATGTCATTAATCTCAGGCAAAAAGTGATAAGGAAGGGCTGAAGCTATGAAAATGTGTCCCCCAGTTTCTTTGTTTTTTAAATCTTACCCTGACAATTACACAAACCGATGACACTCATGTATATATCTTATCAAAGTAAGAACAACCTGACAACAAAATTCGAAATCTTACTTTTGAGGGAATTCATTTGCCTTTTGTCAGTGTGAATAAGGGCTTTATTTGTTCAGACCTTTAAGATCACTGTCTCAAAGTAGTGCAAATAGGGTTGTATTGCATGTGAATCCAAGGATTGAAAGAAGACAGCCAGCTTTTCTTATTTGCCACAGTCCCAAAGAAAGCGTTTTGCTTCCGCTTTGTCATGCAATAAGGTGAAATAACGAAACAAAGAGGTAACCCGGTGGCCAACAGTGTAATCCAAACTTACTGGATCTCGTAGGAATAACAAAACATAACAAACATCTTTCATCAGTGTCTGACTTTGATCTGTAAGTGAGGACACATTGCGTAAGCAATGCTTTTGCGATGTAAAAAAAAATGCAAAGGATAAAATAGTTTTTCACTTCGAGTTTGCATTGCCATCTAACTAAAACATTTAGAAACAAATCTCAAAACCTTAAAAACTTGTTAAAAATGTTTAAAATGTCAAATCGAAAAGTGTAATATGGAGGTGTGTTACATTGCAATGTGATTCCAGTTTCCACCTGGATGGCAAAGTAATTATCATTGTCTTTTCCACCTTCAAAATCAATCAGCATCCAACTGAATGGATTGCACAGTTAACGTATAGTGTGTCGCCATGCTGCCAACTGTAAATTAAGACGGGGTGAAAAAAAACCTGTTCTGTTTTCTGATAAGAATTATCAACTGGCATGGAAAGGGAGAAGATCTGTTCTTTGTCAAGTTTTCACTTTTAATTTGGAGAAGAGTTTCTACCATGTGTCATTTAGGAGATTTTCCAAGTTTGATAAATTGTAGCTCAGTTCCCGCCTAATGTGTTAAATAATGCCCTCAGCAGACACACTGACTGGACCCCCATTACCACGAACAGGTAGAGTTTTTGCATATTGAAAAAAAATGATCAGGCAAATGGGTGAGAAAAGCAAGTGGAAAAGCAGGAAAGAGCTGTACAGACCAATGCATCTGTCTGATTGCTTTAACCCCAGGCCAGGACTTCCATTAGAATATTTCAAATGGGATTATTCCTTTTAGGAGACTGAGTTGATGTTGGCTCTGTTTTGGAGGCAAATTGAGCTAATTTGCTGACATTAGCTAATGCAAAACTGCAGGGAATGGATGGATGATTTGTGATTGCTGTTAGACATTGGTCATCATAAAGAACAACTGCAAAGCTAATTATCAACCATGTCAACCATTGTATCAAAAAAGCTCTTTTACCTTTAATTGTTCTTTAATTTATCTATGTAAGAGCTACATACAATAAAGAAAAAACTGAGATTACTTAACTAAGTAAAATGCAATACAGTTAAGTCACAATTAGGAAAGAGTCGTAATTAAGCTTCGCTTTGGATGTGGGCACAGGTTACCCTTTGCTGTGTCACTTGTCCACAGTTACTCTGATTTGTGCGTAATCCTTATCAGGTGTCAGAGGGGACAAATCAGATCCATTTACCATCTCCCTCTGCAGCTCTGTCGCACACACTCAGTCATTCGGCCTCAGAGGGGTCTCTAACCCCGCTGCCATTGTATAGTCTCCTGGCAGCGTCTTTGGGCGAGCTGGAGTGGGTAAGTCTTTACTAGCCCATTCTCAAGAGGCTAAGTAAAACCCTAGCTCAACATGACAAATGAGCAACAGAGTGTCTGGGGCACTACATAGGGGATAATGAAATGTAGGGTTGAATAAGTTGGTCTTCATGCTTGCCAGTGTGCGTGTGTGTGTGTGTGTGTGTGTGTGTGTGTGTGTGTGTGTGTGTGTGTGTGTGTGTGTGTGTGTGTGCATGTGTGCGTGAGTGCATGAGTTCAATTCATGTTACATAACTTGGGATTAGCATAGTTTGAGTTCAACTTGTACAACAATCGCTAATGTCCTGGTCGGTGGTATTTTCTTTGTTATTTTATTTTCTATTTACTTTTTTCTCACAGAAAGATGGTTTCTTATAAATTCGATAATTGCATTTGCAGTGTTGTATTAGCAGATCGGCAGATTATTACTTTTCTAACTTTTGTAACTTCAGCAACACATTATGAATGGTAATAGACTATGCCTTGAGGCATCATATTGATTGTGCCCAGTGGACAAGGCTGACACCGCTTTAAACCTTCAAATAAGTCATGCCTATGTTACAATTATTGTTCTAATTGAGTTAATGTTTCGACTTCAAACTAGTCTGGATAAAAATAGATAACATTTTGCCTGAACTTTTTTGAAAGATGGAATGTTTGTGTGGTAAATTTTCATCCAACACAATCATGGGATCCATATGATAACTTGGGTTGCCTTAAAGGCAAACACAGTTTTGGACAGATCATGCCTCTTCGTTTTAATTAAATATCTCAGACAGCTTAATTGCAGTGCTGTTGTGCTCCACTGATCTGTGATTACTTTCAGAAACTAAAAGGAATTTTCACACCATAATACCGGAACGGCGCAATAAATGTTAACCTTTCAAACTAATTTCACCAGGTTAATAGTAGTTTAGGGGGCATCATAAACTTTTACTATAAATGTAATATGTTTTATGCCTGATTTAACTCATACTACTGTAAAAGACATGTCACACAAAGCCTATTTTTCATGTGCCAGAATTTAGGCGAAGCCGTTTTAAAGAGATACCTCTGCTACATCTGACTGTTTCGTCATATTTGCATCTCATGGCGTAAGCTCCTTTCCAAATGTACCTCAGCAGAAATATGTACTTCTGAATTGATAATGCTGATGTGTAATTCATACTGGGCTCTTAACAATATTTAAGACGCATACATATTTATGAAAGCTTTGCCTCTGGCCTACATTTAGCTGATTGGGCACTTCCCAATGCAAAATGGTTCAGTCATAATCCATCATTATGTTTTCAACTGCCTAACCCTCCCCCTTTTAAGGATGAGATTGAGTCATGTAACTCCTTCCGAACCAGCAAAGTCACAGAGGAGATATTGGCGCAATAAGCCGTTTTATTTCAATGCATGTATTTTTATTAATTTTAAAAATGTGCTCTTCTTGTTTTTGCTAGAGTATTTTTCAAACACTATTCATTTGGTGTTACTAACACATTGTTTAAGTTTAGGATTTTAGCGTTGCACTTTCTATGTTTACTCTAGCTATGTGCTGTCCATGGTGCTGAAATGAGAACATTTTTTACTTATCTTATCTTGAGTGCAGTTAATAATGTGAAGGTATACTGCTCTTTAATAATGTTTAAAGTTATGTAAACTTGTTTTGCATCTGATTATTTACTTTGCTATTGTCCAAATAGAAAATAAATATAATGCTACCTTGGTGCTAGTCCTTATATAATGAAGACTAAAGGAGTGTGGTTGTCATGTGCATAATGTATTACTTTTGTTTCCCCTCCCTCTGAATAATACGTCGGACCACTCATTCATTTCTTATTGTCATACTTTCTTACTTCCAGTTCACTTGTCCAGTCATTTTATGTTTGGAAATGTGCTATATGCGCAAATGTAATTCATTTATATTACTCAAGTGGTCAATGGCTCAAGATTGCAACTTACTCTACTTGTCTAAAACTTATTTTAAAGGGGAGAGAAGTGAAAATAATCTTTTAACAGCAATCTTTCCATCCATTAGCTAAACCGATTATCCTTTGCAGGGCAGGGATATGATTTTTTTTTAACAGCTATGACTTGTGAAAAACTGCTGTGAACTGGAAAGCTGCTTGTTACATTGAATTATCCTGCACAAGGTGAATGTCCCACTTCTGCAAACTAGTCTAAAGTAACTGACAAAAATTTCAATCAAACTCTACAAGAGAAAAGTTCTATTTGTGGCAAAAATAAATAGCCTTCAATTGAAGTTCGACAGGAAAAAATCAGTTTCCACATAAACACTTATGGATATTTCTTGTCACACTTAGCAATAACAAGAAGCACAGATTTTTGTTATGGTATTACAAATGTGTTGCATTCTATGTTCGTCTGCGAGGCCGACTCATTCATTGTCAATCGTTATTCCACGCGTGTGTCAACGCTTGTCAGACTTTCCTTACATGTTCTCCTCATGGTCACATTCAGTATTTATGGTTTTGCTTGGCTCAACCCAAAGCATATGCGATAACCTGAAAAAATAATATAAATAGCAAACAAGTATATGTCAAGAAGGACGAAACAGATGCATGTAGTCTCTATTAGTTCATAAGGCCACTTTACTTGAGCTCCTCTAGCACTTGGCTCATTATTCCACCAAAGCATTTTAATTTTTTAACTTCTTTGTCCTTTTTGAGTACAAATCCGAACAGCTGATAACTTAACCTCCAAAACCATCTAGGGGGGCATTTAAAAAATATTACAACGGTTTCCTACTTTATTTGGGTAGAGAGTGCAGGCCCACGCGTGCAAAGCCGGTGTGTCAAAAGATTTGAATTGTCACAGTAAAGATTAATAAAGAACAAGGTCTTTCATGTTTTGCCTGAGTGAGTTCATAAAAGCCAAAAGAATACAAATAAACCCTGAGCCAATAAATGCCACAATTTCCTTTTTCTGTTTGAAAGGCATGGATAAAATGAAAGACATGGGTTTCCAGGATATAGGACAAAACAACCAGAAAAACACATTTTGCACAAGCTTGGCAAGGGGCTTTGTAGAATAGTTTTTATTTGTCACACAATTGGCTGTGCTGTGCGAACTAACACTGGGTTAATCAGAGCTGCTTTTAACAAAAATTGCCAATATTTCTTGATTATGTTATAGAACCGAATCCACAGGACAAACGGTGTACGCACTTACAAATCACATAGCCTACTATGCCTATCTAAACACATCTATATGTCTTTGTGATCAGAAATGTATCGAATGTTTGATTCATGTTTTCTACATGCCTTACAGAATTATCATATTCACTTTGTTGGGTTTTTTCAGTCCAGAGGGTTGGAGAGAATATGTACAATACATACATATTTGAGACATATTGAGTCGCGGATCTGTCCCAGTGGGAATAGGACTACTATATGCATGGGAGTGTGTACAGTTAAATTCAAGGGCATTGTTTGTGAGTCTCTCTAATTCAATATGCTCTATCGCTCTGACTAAGTTGGGGTTTGCAAAGGGTGAGACTGTCAATGTGGTGAAGATACCTTTGATTTGTACTCTTGGCTTGTTGAGCAATGGATGTGAGCAAAATATGTCGTTATAATAAAATGGCTTGGAGAAGGCGAGCTGGGGTTCTGTGTTTTTGTGGTTCAAATTTTACCAACACAATATTGGTCCTTTCAGCAGTTCTACAAAGCTCGGTGTGTAATGTGAGCAGTACTTCGTGGCTAAGCCCTTTTGCCAGCGGTCCAGAAAACACTTATGTCATCAGTTTCATTTCTCGGCATCCAGGCTGCTAGCTCTACTTCAGTTACAAGGGTGCTTTGAACAGTTGAACTCAAACAGTAAAGTTTGACAGAGTTGGGTATTGTGATGCTTTGCAAGACATTGAGCACAGCAAAACTGATATTAGGCTATTCAATTTAATTGTAATTTTGATTTACCTTTGGATACATTGAAAATGTTATTATCTGTTTTTTTCCCCAAGTATTTTCCAAATCTCAAGATTGAAGGGGAGGACCAGGGTCTGAAAGCCTGAAGAGCTGAAAGTGGCTAAATCATGGGCAAACAATGAACATATACAAAGGCCGTCAGACAGGCAGATCTGCATTCATAATGAACTACCTGGCTCATTGACGGTTGGTCATTCCTGCCTCTTTCTTTCAAGGCAGAAATCCTGCTCCTCCCACCACAAGTGGCCTAACCATTCTTGTCACCCCCCCCCTCCCCCCCTCACACCATACGTACTACACATTATATTTTTTAAAGCACAGAAACAATTATAGGAAATGCCCTTTCATGCTTTCTGTATGAAAGCTGACAAATAATATGGCTTATCATATTGTCTTCTATCCAAATAATGTACAATATAAACAACCAGAACCAAACACATAAACACACACGCAAGCGCACATACACTCTGACTGCCAAATTCACAAAGACACATATTCTATTATATTAACTAACCTCCCCAAACCAGTGTCCATCTAAAAGGAAGATACAAGCTGAGCCCAAGAGCAGCTAAGGCCTTGGGCCAAAAAGCAACTTAAATCAATTCTATTTGATTAGGTGCCATGGCATACACTACATCATTATAATTCCATTAACACAGGAATGGATTTTCAATGGATGTAACTGCAGGCAAATGGTTGGGCATAATTGTGTGAAATGAAATACAACGCAGGTAGTCCTTCCCTCGCCGTCTTCTCTCAGAGATATGGGCTGTTCTTCCTGCCTTTGGTGCAGTCTTTATCTGTCCTCTTTTGTTGTACTGCATCCCAAATACCATAAACACCTTTTTAAAGTTATTCTAAAATGCACTTTATCTCCTAGGGTTCAGCCACACAGCAAAGCCTGACATGCAGGTTTACCTGACTTCAATGATAAGACATAATAAAAAAAGGGGTGGGTTTAACTTTTTGGAAGTGCCACTGATTTCAACCAATAAATTTGCCAAAAGCCTTTCAAGCAACGCGTCAGCAAGAAGGACATAGAAAATTGATTGGACAAACTCCGTATGTGATTCCATGTGTTACCAATGGCAGCAAGCCAACAACAACCATTTTTGTAAAAGAACATCAGAATATTGTGGCTTAAAAGCCGCTAGTAAAAGTTACTAAATGGAGCCAGACAAACCATGGAACTGCAAGTGCTCCATGCATCAACATTTTCCCCGCACAAATACTCAGCCAATGTAACCAAGGGTCAGTTGAACAGTGATTGATGTTGTTCGATTTTTTTTGTGGCGCATAGGCAATCATACAAAACCACTGATGCATTATTTTATGAGCTATGCTTTCATCAGGGTTTTGCTTGATAAACTCTAAGGACCCATCATCCTATCACACATTATATCAACTGTTATTTATTCAGGAACAAAGTCTACCGTAGTATTACTATCTTGAACTAAAAATGTTCTCTTTGAAGAGTGAAGTAGCGTGCCGTTTTTGAGATAAAGTTTTTCAGCTCTCATGCTGCAGTTTAGCTGCACTCTTCCTGCCTTTGGCTTTGGGATTGCTGACCACAGTCCAAATGAAGGTATACTGCTCTTCAACCTGGCGCAGCGTTTGTGGTTCTGACACTGTGATGCATCATTAATGCGGTGCTACCCGGGGGCTCATCAAATATTTGTGTCCCGCTCGGTCAACTACAACTCTTGGTCGGGCAGCAGAATGCCCTGTGTCCCCTCCGTGGATGTCCCCTCGGTTAGAATGGAGAATTCAGGGGCACAGCCGTAGTGACAGGACAGGGCCCACAGCACAGACAGGAACTTCCAAAGGTCAACAGTCTGTCCGGATTAGAAATGCATGCAAACTTTATAGACTCTATATGATGTAGAGGAGGCACACCTAGCAATAAAAACAAAACTCTCCATGGAACGCAACAAATATGTCACTATTGCCTGTCGGCTGCCTATTATAGATTGCAATTTTGCAAAATCTACGTGCTCCATGCCGTTGCTATGTTGCTGTGAATGAACGTGAATATTCTCATTCTTACCACAAGGTGATATCACTCCCCAGTAATGAGTTGTTACAAACTACAAAGCAATGTCAAGTGCCTGCATGTACATACTGTCAAACTGGAATAAGTTCGTCCTCATGTTGTTGGTCTAGAGGGAACTACTGCTTACAGTAAAAAGGATAATATTTGCAATAAAGCTCTTTTGGTATGTAATGTTTCGACATGATTTGTTTTCAATTTGAAAGCGTTCAAATGTAAGAGTTCGCAACAAGGAAAAAATGTCAGTGCTGTATGTGTGGCACAACTTTTTTAATGGACCGTTGAATTGCAGCTTTCACTTCGTCTGGTCAAAAAAGGGTCACAAGATCTTCCTAATGAATCCTGATTAAAGAATATATGTTCACGATAGCTATGGTTCCTGTACCACCTTGATCACATATGGAATGTAATCATAAGCATCCGTCTTCAGAGTTCACTGATCCTACGCTCCGTGAGTCAACGGAGCATCGCCGCCTGAAAGGGATCGCCGCAGCTCTGCCAGTTTATGTTGAGCAAGGGGAAATCAAGGAGAGATTTGCAGGCATAATAATGACTCCTATGCCTGCTTTAATTACATCTTGTCAGGACGCTTTGAAGTGTGTGGCTACAGCTGGAGAGTGTTTGCCTCATGTCTTATTCCTTTACCGAGAACAGATGAACTCGGGTTAAGTATTAAAGGTGTATGATGGCGGGGATATTTATAAAAGATTTGTTTCAATTAAAGTAGGAAAATGGCTACAGGAAGGTTGAATTTCGTATCACATTGCATGTGAGTTTTGTTGCATTTGTATGTTGCTGTCCACTACAAAGATGTACCATACACAGGTCTATTGCAGAAGTGGTGGGATTTAAGATACATCCAAGCGCTTTTGTAGGGCTCTGGAGACATACACAAAACCTTCAAAAGGTCAACCCAAGACCACTGTAAGATGTAAAAAAAAAAACAGCATGAGCATTTCTTATCCACAGTGATCTCTGCATCTGGCCCAACGTATGTCAGGTGCTCAGACTGTCTAAGCCAAACAAAGGAGAGGAATTACGATCAGTGCCAATGCCGATAAATGGCAGTTCCATCTGTGTATTGCCAGGTCTGTCTCTCCCCTGAATGCCCAAAGAAAGAGCCTCTTCTATGGCAGAAGGCACTCTGTCAGCCTTTGGCATAGTGATCAGCTTCAGGGAACCAGCAGGTCGACAAACAGACAGATAGGAAGGTTGGCAGGCTCCATGAGTGTTGCAAACAGTGTGTCAGTGTCAACTCCCGTGCCAGTGGGAATTGATTCTTTCATTTTTACTTACTCATATTAATATTTCCAGGTTAATATGATATGGATGGTAAGCAAACTGAAATAGTTATGCTAACCTAGATATTTACTTAGCGGATGGTCCCTGTGTTAAATTTTGCTTAGATTCTGTATTACTAGCTGGGTTTGGCCTCACATTTAGTTAAATTGTCTAATCACTGTTTTGATGTCTCTGGTGTAAATTTTAAACTATGTTAAAGAAACAAAAAAAAGGGATATGGTTTAATATAGGGTTTTTATGTGGTACACTTGTTGACTATTCTGGGGACTGACTACTTTTCATTGAAAAAAATAAATTTGCCCCACTTCTTTTATCCTTGGTCTCCTTCACATTTTCCAAACCCCTTTGATGACCTTAAACTTGCTTCCTGGTCCTCGTTCACTTCGTCATCAATGCACTCTTGGTCATTTCTTTTTTTTCTGCTGCCTTGAATTCAAACTGAGTCATAGCCCTTCTATAAAACCTTAAAATACAGACTTGTCAAACATGGACTATACTTAACATACACTCACTTTATTCCCTTTGAACACACCTCTGGACTGACGTCACTCAGGACAAAGCTGAGCACTCAACTGGAAAAGCCATTCTGGCGTATACCATCACCATCTACAGTGCACTGAGAGCAGACTCCCTGTCCTTCGCTCTCCTTTTCCTGATCATCCCCTCTGCTTTCCATGCTCTAAACCACCAGACCCTCGCTCAACGATTCTCCCGCACTGGACCCACTCCTCTCCTCATTGTGATTTGCCATACACGCACAAACATTTTCAAATTTGTTGCCTGCTTAAAATTGTAAATATATATATATATATATATATACATATATATATATATATATTTAAATAAACCAGTCAATTTAACATATATATATATATATATATATATATATATATATGTTCAATTTACTGGTTTGTAGTTTTCTTTGCATAGGTAAATGCATTTTGTGTCGTAATTATAATATCCTGTTTTAAATAATTGTAGATATTAAATTCTACGTCTCCTATGTGTGCTGCGATTTCAAATTCTCTTTGCTCAGACCTGAAATTGCACAGGGCAAGGCAACATTTATTTTGTAGGTATTGCATGATCCAACATGCAGCTTTGCTTATATATATGCTTTGCTTAAAAGATACACTATCCTACATGTTGTGTGCAACATTTAATTGTCTCGCAAAGCCAACCAAACGTTTAGCTAAAACAATCTGTATTCTACTTCTATCTAGGCATAAACCTGATTTGCATTGTTCTGAGTTGTAGATATTTAATGTTTTTCCTCCAGTCAAAGTATTCGACTGTAATTTATAGTGACGTGGTATTAAAGCCTGTTCCTCTGTTATAGACACGTTATGATGTTCCACAAAAATCAGAGGGTACATGCAGCATCTCTGGCTTGCAAAAACAATGAACGCCTGCATGCTCAACCTCTTTTTTTTTGCTATGCAGACTTTACTCGCGAAAGTGCTGAGGACATATGAGTGGTGGAGGCTTTGCAAAGCAAAGCCACATATACTTTGGCATATGCATGGCAGGTTTGAGAAGGAGGTTTGGAAGACAATACACACACCGGCTGTCCGCGACAATTATGCAAAATGATTGTTGCCGAGGTGCTCATGGGGCTGTCCACATTCTGCTTCAGTACTACAGTGAATCAGTTGAAGGTTATTTATTTTGAGCTGGTCTTGGTTTTATTTTTAGAAGGGAGGGGTGTGATAAAGTGATGATATGCATTGTAGCCAT
>JAVQJS010110185.1:0-14492 GCA_036024795.1 Galaxias rostratus | reverse complement strand
TGGTGCTACTTTGTCATTATAGCTAACCACAAAGGTCCCGGTCCTCCTCAATCTATCTTATATATGGGGGAAGGTTTGCTCCTTGTCACATACATTGATTTGAAGTCTGAATGAGGCGTAATGAAGCTTTATCAGCACCTCTGAACGAGGTGATTGGATGATCCAATCAGCACAGCCACAGTATGCAGTAGATAGCACACAGTAAAGGGAGCTTAGACTATCACCGCCCACTATTCATTCACTATTGCGTTTCTCAAATCCTCCCTTAATCAGCAACCATGGTAACGAAATCAAGTATTTGTATTTTACTTATACCTACCTCAATGTGTAGACCATACAAAATATATATGTACTTGATTTTTTTCGGGGGGGGTGGATGTGGGCGGCTGAGTGCTTTGACGTGCGAGAACCAGGTGTGTAATGTTGAACGTATGTTGTCTCCCACCTCTCCTCCCTGTTCTAGGCTTCGGATCTGGATTTCTGGCTTTCAAATGCTCCAGTGCCCTCTAACCCCCAGGTTGAGTTCTTCCCTCAACTTATTGTTGGTTTTTGGCTTTGATTTAAACGTCTGTCTCTCTCGTTGAGTTCACGTTCCATACGGGATGTCTGGCAGCTCCACGCATCGTGCCTGTCTCACCGTGCACCGCCTCTGTCCTTTTTTCTTTTCTTTCACTGTGGATTTTCTGTTGACATGATTTGTTCTTTTTCCAGAACTCTCTACACACTTCCTACTCTTTTTTTTTTTTCTTTCCTTTTTCTTGGCATGTCCATGTGTTTTCTTTTTTCCCTCACGTGTCTCTGACTCAGTGTTGGTGTTTTCTCTCTGGGTTTTTGTTTCCGCAGGCGTTTGATTGTACATCTAAGAATACTGGCCTCCGTCGCTCCGCCGACAGTTCCTGTTCGAGTGTGTTCACTGCCGCACAATCACGGAGCGCTCACTGTTTGTGACGACTCCAGCGTTTGTCAAGCGTGTTATGTTTAAGCTGAGATTTCTCAGACAAACATAGTCTTTGAAATATTATAGAAGTGTGTTGATTTGTTTAGTTTTTACACTTAAGTTTGTCTGACACACTCAACAATTCTAGCAAGTGGGCCCTCTTATCTTCTTTTTTTTCCATCTACTGAGCCAACTACCCCCTCAGGCAAATGCTCTTTAAACGACTAATTTGACTTTCGGGATTTGGTCAAACATGTTCAGCACTTGTTTTTGAGTAGGTTCTCAGCTAAACCGCCATTTAAAAATGTTTAGAACTCTCCTCTAGATTTGGTCAACAAACCACGTATGCACCAAAGCCGGCGTCGCGGCCTTGGAAGATTGGACCAAATAACTCTCTTAAAACGCCTCTACCCACGTAGAACCAGGGAATAACAACGCGTTTCCTTTGAATGCCCCTGTCCTCAACCTGTCCGTGCTTGTATGTTTGTGCGTTTGTGTTTGAACAGGAGGTGGCAGAAGTAGTGGCCCCGGTTTCGGAGGCGGCCTCCGCCAGCGTTGCTCCCGACTCCGAGCCTGAGGAGCCCAAAGACACCGAGACTGAGGAGACCGTAAGTCTCCGCCGGTGATCCCGCGATCACAAAATCCAGGCTTTAGCATGGAATTCCAGGTTCCCAAATAGTACAAAGTAACACGGAATTAAGACCGATTCTACTTCTAACTATTTAAAGGTGCTGTTGGTTCTCCTTCATCCAGTGTTTCCCATGGTAATGCGTTCGATCCATTCTGAATGTATTTATTCACCAAGAGGCTGGCGTTTTTTCTCTATGCCGTTCCTGGCCTCCTCCAGAAATCCTCAAAGCACAAGAAGAAGAAGCAGAAAAAGGAGAAGGAAGAGAAGGAGAAGAAAAAGAAGAAGAAGCACCACCACCATCATCACCATAGCGATGGGGGCGGCGACGAGTCTGTGCAGAACGGCACAGTGGAGGAGGAGGAGCCTCTGCCGGTCAGTGGCCCATGTACAAGAAGACATGCTAGCCACACAGGGATGGAACCACGTCTAGATTCACTGCATACAGCGCGCAGGCAGCCACACCATTCATGGCATGATGTCATGTCGAGTGTGCTGTCTACCTGCCAAGTTCCACAGTCCTCAGGCTAAACCTGATTCACAGCCCCATGCTTTTAGGCCTATTTAGCTTGCTTAGCTTCGGGCAGTATATGGTCTTTTTCCATTTGGTAAATACAGAGTGACAGAGGCTGTACTGACCAAACCATTTTCTTTTTTGTTTCAGCCCATGTCCAATTACTGCCTGTTGGCAGAGAACGCCTACATTAAGATGGTGAGTGCCACTGTGATAGAGGCAACGACAACCCACTGGTGTAGTCCACAAAATGGCGGAATGTAAATTTAAAAATCACGACAATTGTGAGGGAGAAAGAAAATCAGTTTTGTCATATTATTTGACGGTTTGCTATTTTAAAGTATCGACTGAAAACGTGTAGATGAAATGTAGGTATGATGTGAAAGCAGGTGAGTGACTTCCTGTGTGCCTCTCCATTCCTCTCTCTCCCTTTTAAAAGATGAAGGAGGACGCTGATAAGGTACGGGTTGAGGTTCCGTCTCTGGCAGGATATCCTGTTTCACTGGAACACCTCTCGTAGATTTGCCGTGACTTTGTGAAATTCTGACTGTCCCCTGCCTTTAGCGTTTCCCCGACAAGAGAACCGCTGGTACTTAGCACTGTCAGTGTTTCCTTTTGAAGTGGGTTGTGGGCATCTTCTGTGAAAAGGACGTTTCCTTCCTTCCTCTCTGTTCTCTAGTCTCGTTGCTTAGACTGGTCCCCCGCGACCAACAGCAAGTGCGTGTCGGTTTGTATGCTAGCTGAGTGTATTTGCTGTGACTGCATTCCAAGAGGTGAAGAGTGGGTTTTTCTTCTGACCGCTTTGGAACATTAACATGAGTAAAGCATTCCTCGACGGCAGCCATTTTAAAAAAGGATCCTAGTGTGTGAGCCACGTGAAGACGCCCTGCCGCGACCGGAGCCTGACGCCCGGTTCTCTGTCCCTCTCCAGGTGTGTGACATCCAGGGGAACCTGCAGGACGGCAGCCAGGTGGTCGTGTCCGTCATCTTCGAGAACAAGTGCGACAGCTTCCTGAAGTCCATGGAGTTCAACGTGCTGGACTCCCTGAACTCCAAGCTGCAGCGACCAGAGGGAGCAGGTCCTCACGACGGCCTCTCCGTGCCCTTCCAGCTTCCCCCTGGTCAGTCGCGTGCGTGCGTGCGTGCGTGTCTGTGTGTTTGTGTGTGTGTGTTTGTGTGGGCGGGTGGGTGGGTGTGTGTGCGTGTGTGCGTGCGTGCGTGCGTGCGCGCCCCTTGAATATTTGACTACATACAGGAGTACCTTTTTTAAGACATCGATGTTGGACTGTACTTTGTAGGTTAGTCAGGTTAACATTCTCACGGATGCCTTTTGTAACGCGACAGGGGTGTCAAACGAGGCACGTTTTGTCTTCACCGTGCAGAGCATAGTGATGCCCCAGAAGCTGAAGGGAACCCTCACCTTCATAGTCAAGGTTGGTTAGGAGGCCATGTTCTTTGATCAACTTACGTTAAACGTGTCATTTCGAGGAGCATAATGATTTTTTTTTCTTCTTCTGTAGAATGAGGACTCGTCCACTCATGAAAAACTGGACTTCAAACTGAATTTCACCTGCACTTCATACCTGATCACCACTCCCTGTTACAGGTTATTTAATGGGCTCACGCACATTGGCGGCCTACTGAATGGACATGAATAGTGAAGATGCACATGTAACAGTGTCTGCCTAATACACACACACACACACACACACACGTGCTTAAGGATTGTACCTTGCTACGTGTATTACAGTGTGACCTAGTATCTGATGGTATCCTAGAAGATCTAATGCATTTTTCATAATGTTCTAAGGCCTTTCAATTAAAAATGTTTTGGACCCTATGACCCTTTCAGCGATGCATACGCAAAGCTGCTGGAGTCCGGGGACCTGAAGGGGAGCTGCGTGCGACTGGAGGATGTCAACATGCCCTTCCACCATCTACTGGCCAGGATCTGCTTCCACCATCACTTCTCTGGTACGCTCATATGGACTTCCTGTTGGTCTTTCTCTTTTCTTTTTGCACCGTGGCTTTGGTCAGGTTCACGTTTTGACTTAAACGGAGAACGCCTTGCACCATGTTTTATGCGTGGGTTCACCGTGCTCTCACACATGCTCTGTCTGTCCCCCGTCTCCTCCCTCTAGTCGTGGAGCGGATCGACTCCTGTGCCTCCATGTATAGCAGGTCGGTCCAGGGCCACCACGTCTGTCTCCTCGTCAAAACGGTGAGGCGCCGCTTCCCCTTTGCCCCCAGTGCCCCGACTCACACACACGTTAGACTCATCCTTCTGAAGTGGTTCTCAGCGGGCGTTCGTGTCAGACCGTTTATTGACGTCGTACGACGTGTGTGCAGCGGGCTTAACCTTGACGCAGGTCTGTGTCTCTCCCCCCCCCCCACCCCCTCCAGGCTGAGCAGACGGTGTCCATCGACGCAAAGTGTGACGAGCCGTCGCTGCTCGGGAATGTTCTGGACGAGATCAAGCAGACCTTCTCTCGGTGCTGATCGCGTCTGACAGCCCGTCGGTGCCCCGCCTCTCTCTCCGGCCCCCTCCCCTCGCCGAGACTCGCTCGCATCATCATGTTGCACAACACTGCGGGGCTGGCTGTCCCACTTCAGCCCTCTACAGCAGTCCTCCTTTCCTCCCAACATCCCCCCCCCCCCCCGTGCGTCTCTGTGTCCATCTGTCTCTTTGTCACTTTCTCCGTCTTACAGTTTCCTTCTGCATTTCGCGAGCACCCTGCACATCCTCCACCACCCAATGTTGCTTCAGAGAGCGTGTGGGATCAGCCCCTTTGTGGCGCTTCACTGCCCACCGCCTGGTTTCACAGCCCCTGTTTCTGAATGTTCTTACTCTCTCGCTCTCTCCCCGGTTCACCTCCACCAGATCCCTCCTCCACCCGCCCTCTTTCTTTCTCTCTCCTCCTCCTCCTCCTCCTCCTCCTCCTGTTGGCATTGCAGTCTGTGACGGTCATGTAATGTAATCTGACAACTGGACTTTTTTGTTTTGGTTGGTTGAATTTGTGTTTTTACTGTTATGAGTTTTTTCTGTTTTGGGTTCCTTTTTGTTGTTGTTGCTCGTTTGTGTTGACTGGAAAGCCTGTCTGCGCCTTTCTCCCTATCATAACGTAGCATCTTTGTATACTCTACTGTAAACCCTTGTGAAGTTGCGTGACCGACCCCCTCAGACAGACTGAATGACTGACTGATCTCAGCTCAAATCTGACCGCTTGAATTAGATCAGAAAGATCAGGCGGCCCTGCATGTTAGTCTGAGAAGATTTTAATTGTGTATGACTCGTCTGGGATTCATAGTCAATACATAGATGTACGCTATACCTTGCCCAGGCTAATTGAATTGATTATACTGAATTTCATATCCTCCAGCCTTTTCTACTCTGTGTAACGACTGCACTTTGCATAGGTTGGATCCTCTGATCCGTAGCATCTCAATCCCTGAAAGAAGTTAAGGTACCCGCAGCTGCACATTACTCTTTATTGAATATGGCAACAAGTAAAAGAGATTACGTTTAATGAAGACTCACTTGGCAGTGGCCCAGCTACAGGTTTGTGCGTTGTACGTGATCCCGACAAGATGGCTTCACAGGCGGGCAACTTTGGGTCCCCCTACTTTCAATTGTCTACCAACAGACACACGGGATAATGTTTTTGTACTGCAATCTATTTAATTTATTTCTGTGAATAAACTGTAAGAGTTAAAGAACATTTACTGCTGGACGGCTGTAGCTTTGTAGGCGTGTGCCATTTGGGCCTGTCAGACGCAGTATCATCAAGAATAGATTGAGTTGACAGACTATACAGCTCCTTTAGAATGCTTCTTTTTCTGTATGTGTGGAAAAAGGCTGTCTTTTACTTAAAAACTGATCAGTGACTGACCTATTGACAAGTTAGACATGTCTTGTATCCTTACATTTAGCCAGATCTGCATATCATCATCCAGGAAGATGAATTTGGGCTAGCCATCGTGACCAACAGACATCTGGGCTGAAAATTTGTTCCATCAGATTCTAAGGTTGAGGTCCTTTTTTTGTTTTTTGTTCAGTATTAGAATCAACCTAGCTCCTGGTTGGTCACATTTTCCCGTCCAGTGAAAGCAACCACTCCCGTCAGCTTCAAAGAAAACATTGTCTGTATCGTCATCTACCCTGCGCTTGTGCCACTTTGTCACAACCTGTTTTCATTTCACTGAAATAAGAGTCTTGCTGCATCTCTACCCTCTCAACTGCCTTGTGCATTGTGAATGGGATCAAAGAAAAAACTATTTGACACAGTCATTTATAACAGCTTTCCTAAAGGTACTTGTTTGTTTTTGTTTTTGTTTTTCTGTTTTCCTATCAACAGGTCTCAGTTGTGGCCTGGTCCAGCACCACTTTAGTTGTGCTGACTAGATAAATTCTTTATTAGCAACTTGGTTGTTTCCACCCCAGTCCACATTTTTTTGCTGTTTGTATTTGTAGTTCACAATTATGTCGGACCTAAAAAGGACTATGATCAATCATTCCATGAGCCTCTTCAGTAGTTAAACCATTTGAATAAGTTTAAAACAGTGATCTACTATCATTTAGCAATGTCATAAGAAAATACATGATTCCCTATTCCTGGCAGTGCTTTGAATAATATAATTTAAACAGAATGAAACCGAAAAAGACTTGTAATCACAAATTGTACTAATTCAAACTTATGTGCAGACTATGTCATTAAGATAAGTATCTTGCATGAATAGGAATGTAGATATATATTTTTTTTTAATTGGAATATTTTCCTGTTGAAGAACATGCACACAAACAAAAACTCCCTTGTCATTCCTTGAAGTATATTTTCTTTTTATAGTGCTTTTTTATGAAGTTAAATAGTATTTCAGCATTTTTGCAACTTTCCTCATACTGTATTTTTGTCTGTAAGGCCTGACTTTTGAATTATAAATTGAGTTATAAATGTTTTAAATAATTTCACATTTGGTATGGGGTTATTTACTGACTTGACAGAGCAGAGGAAGGGGCACCACATGAGGTCAAATGAAAGTTCACTAAGCAGATCTGAGAAGCAGCAGCCCACTTTGTCTTAAGTTTGTGTGATTGTCTTGCTGAGTTTGGCTTGTGACATTGAAATATACTCTAAAATCTCTGTATTTGGAAGCTCCTGTCTAATTCTTTCATTTCCAAATATTTAGCTATAAGATTAATATATTATAAGGGGACTTAATGAGTATGAAAATAGTTACTTGTCATTAGCATTACCTTTAAAGTAAGATAAGTCAACCAACATTTAAATAAAAGCTGTAATGAGATATTTTAGTATAGTCGTTGTGTGTACAAATAAACTCCCGCAGACAAATCTGTTTTGCTCTACAACTGAATGTGTGTTTGTGTGAAAAGGATGATGTGGTCTTTTCAAATAATTGTGAATCAGTGTGTGAAGGATGTTGTAATTTTGTATTCATAATCCAGTTGTAGGAAAATAGTGTCTGGCACATTTAAATATCTTCTAATGGTTTAAATTACAAGTAACATTTGCTGATTTGGTAGGCAGGCCCACTCATTTCATTTTTTAAGCAACACGGGTAGACTTCCACATTTTGTTTACTACTTCAATTCCCAGAAAGCTTTGCTTTACACAAGAACCCGAAACAGAACACTTAAAAGGGGAGGAGAATCAAGTGCTTTGTTGACATTGGGTAGAGATACATTTCAGAGTATTATCAACTGAATTTTGAGCTAGGAGAACTTATAAGGGAAGTTTCAAGTGCGACGCCGACTGCGACGAAAAGACGGTTACTTGTCCGCCAGGGGTAAAATAACATCCGTGAAGTAGGGACCGGTTTGTTAGCAACAGCAAGCTAGCTATATTTAGGGTTTGTATCTGCGAGTCAAAAGGATCCACACGATATCTAAGGGATTGTTCGATTACAATAGAGGAGAACGAACACACTACGACGTCGGTCAGATAATTCTAGAGCCTCTTCTGGAGTCAACAAGCGAAAAGGGTTCTTTGTGGTGGTTTGGTTTAGTTGAAACACCGCACAAGCTTTGTCCTCTGGCAGCAGAAGATAGGTGATTTATTTATACAGATCGTTTTTGGAATATGGCTCAGCATGGACATCATGTAGCCAGTTCCCAAAAAGCCCTAATGCTAGAGATGAAAAGTCTCCAAGATGAGCCGGTTGAGGGGTTTAAAATAACTTTAGTGGACGAGTCCGACTTGTACAATTGGGAAGTAGCTATTTTTGGACCCCCTAACACACACTATGAGGGGGGGTATTTTAAGGTGAGTTAATTGTGTTAGCTAAATTCCTATTTTTTCACCAATATCTGTTGACTATTTTTATACTAAATGTATCCAGCTGAAGTGATGACATGCACGGATTTAGAAACGCATGAAATTGCTTCTTTCGGCTCTTGCTTGCAATCTGAGTTGTCCTTTTCATTTCTTTTTTTTTGTTTTGTCTGGCTTGTCCTTTGTTAGGAGTATTGTTAGTTTAGAATGATGAAGTAAGATTTATTGTACAGTTTTGGAGTTTCACTGTTGATGGACTGTTGAGTGTTAGAATCGTAGTGCAGAAGTAAATTTTAAATAATTTTAACGTTACTTTGCTGATAGTCGCAGCAAACCGTGCTTTGGCGTCCACAGCAGAAGCCTATATATTTTAATTAGCCGCAAGCTCGTTCAACTTAACGAGCGTCTTTCTTTGTGTTCATAGCTAATCAAATGTTCTGTGTTGCTTTGTCCCCCTTGTTTGTATATCCTGACATAGTCAAAGTGACCTGCATGGGCCGACATTTAACTTTTTTAAATAAAACGAATTGGCTAATTTGCTTTTGTAAACAGACAGACGGTAAGAACGTTGAGTCTGACTTTCTAAGAGAGATATTTGGTTTCCATTTCAGTCAGTTAACCTATACAGGATAACTATTTAAGTATTTATTTGCTTTTTTTTTTTTAAATACAGCAAACATAATTTACAAGAATCATTGTGGATTTACATACTGGAGCCTAAATTCCCAAATCCAGGCTGGTGTTCATTATTGACAGATCTACCGTTTATATAAATTATAATATAAACGGTATTTATCAAGACCCAACGAGCAGCATTGACCCCTTGTTTTGTACAATGCATTCATGATTCAAAGCGTAATTAACATTTCAGTATGGACTAGTTATTCTATAATTAACTGTTACAGTTTAGTTATTTAGTCTAAACCTTTATGCAATATTAGTATATAATTTAAATGTCTCATAGTGGTGAGGGATGTCTCTACCTGTAGGTCTCTACATGTGTTGTTTTTAATTTTCAATGACAAGGTTTTTGCAATACAAAGACAGGATAGACTATGCTTCCCGTGAATAACCCTGTTAAGTAGTACACGTGTTATATTGTAGGTTCACGAGAAATGGATCAAGTTAATCACTGTCTTTCATATGTTGGTATGTAGGAAAGACAAGAAGGTAGTACAGGTCAGCGATGTAATTTCATATATCTGACAAAGACAATGCAAGTCACAGTTCTTAATCACATTTAGCTCAATCGTCACTTTGCCCTATTATAAAAGCATTAGAAAGCCTTGTCATTTTATGAGAGGAAATTAACACTAAGAGTCAGCCAGGCTAGAGCATGAGTTTTACTTTGGGTGCTACGTGAAAATCTATTGTTGGGCCAGGAATGCACAGCTTGACTGTGAAATGCACAGCCCGGTTGTGACTCATTGTTCTCCATCTCCGACAAACCAGTTAGCCTGTCCTTACTATAAAGAACCCGCTTGTTCTAATCGGTTTAGCTAACTCCTATGCAACAGAAATGTGAGTGCCTGTTCTAAGGAAAATGCAGTCGGGTCTGGTTGTGCATTTCTTTTCTCCCTATGGCCACATGGCGATTTCGACACAATAAGACGTGTGTTTTGTAAACAGGCAGGCCTGAGCTCAGCCTCGTAGTGCTGCCACTCTGCTCCTGAGGCTTTACTGCTGTAGAGACTAGGCCTGTCAGCTGGTAACATAACCACGTTGGGGTCCCCATTGTTTGGTTTCCAACACACCACATCTGCCAAGTACTTAAGGACAGAGTGGTTGCTGGTCGCCTAGCAGAGCCCGGGGCTACCCAGGGACACGGACAGAAGAGCCAGGTCACCTGCCTCCTCGATGCGTTTCGTCAGGTCCATGCTAACGCCCCCAAACCCCCCTCCCCTCCGAGCACACACACACTCTTGTTTTCTGCTTTTCGGGGCTCAAGGAAGCATGGCACACAAATCCCAGAATTTTAAAGGCAATTCAACAACAGCCAGTATGCCCTTCTGTGATGTTGAATGTTGTACACGTTATTGTTGATTCCTAGTCTTCCCTCCCATTAACTTGTCCCGCGCCATCGACAGGACGGCCACCCATCACTCTCCGAAACCTCACATCTCAGGAGCCTTTGTTTTTAACATCGTGTTTGTATGAAACGCTGTGCCTTCAGCGTGTAGCTGGATATCCTTTTTACTGATACAGCTGAGTTTACTGACAGTTAATTGATACAGCTGAGTTGCCGTTTAGCCTCCTAGCCTGCTGGCTCCAGCGGTGTCCCGAGCGCAGGAGGCCCGCGGTAGTCATGGGGCTGGGCCGGGCCGGGCCAGAGGCGGGAGTCATGTTTCCCCTTCTGGCTGCCTGCCTATGTCATGAAGAAACAGGAGTTGGGAGGGGAGGGGAGAAGAAGAGATGAGAGGCTGTGCCATTCCTGGCCCCGTCCCGGTTGATGCCCCTTGAGGCCCTGTGAAAATGAGCCTGCTTTGAGGTGAGGTGAGTGGTGGGGGCCCCCTCAGGGGTAGAGTGTATAAAAACACTCCTTCCTTAAGCCCGGGTCATGTTCTTGCCTGCTCTTCGAGTTCTACGCAACCTCCAAAAAGGACTCCATTAGAAGTCAATTGCATTTTCAAGACGCTATCGAGTGTTGTCCAATTCCCCTTTTGATGAAAAAAAAAATAGTTAAACAATGCAAATTATTATACAGGAACTGTTTCTGTCTTGCTTGAGTGAGATTTGTCCCTACATTAAGGCTCAACCAGTTTACTGGGTCTCGACTAGATCTTTGCTGAAATACAGAAGTATTGGCTTAGTCTTTCCCTCAATACAACAGCCCATATCTGGCAGGCCGTGTCCAGATCACGTCAAAATGGTTGGCAGCCACTCCTTAACCTAATTACGTTTGTGGACGGGATGACTGTTCATTCTCCAAAGCGCTTCTGATTGCTGAATGGCCAGTCCCTTCACAAGTACTCTCCTCCTCCTGCTCCCCAGTGCCGAACAAGCTCCGTTAATGAGGCTGGAGCCTGGTGGGTGAAGAGAGAGAGAGAGAGAGAGAGAGAGAGAGGGAAAGAGAAAGAGGGAGGGAGAGAGAGACACAACTTAGAGGTGTGTGTCATGTATAATGCTCTTCTCAAGGACACTTTTCCTATTTCCATTCTCACAGTGCAGTAAGGGCTGCCATGGAGAGGGCTCAGGATCAGCCAGAGTGAGTGGCTAGGAGATTGAGGGGCCTGGGTGGTAGGGGTCAGCAGAGGGGAAGGAACAGAGGTGCTCTGGGAAAGCAGAATGATTTGTTCTGTAAGGGTTTAGCTGCTATGACCTGGTTTACTTTGCCCTGTTTCCTGCTTTCACATGGCGCTTTCTCTCTCTCTCGCTCATTCTCCGCCTCTCTCACTCGTTCCCCTTCTCTGAATGAATGACTCCTCAAGGAAAAATGTTAGGTCACAGTGCTAAAAAAAAAAAAATGATGAGAGGAAATTGATTTTCTTTTTTTTTCTTTTTTTTGTTCTGGGCAGCTCGCCTTGGCCTTTTGTGATTCTTATCTTGGCCTGCAGGCAAGATGAATGTGCCCCAGTATCACTGCCAAAGGTCAGCAGTTTGACGTTGTCTCACCTCTCAATACGTGTTTTTATTCAATTAGCGACATCAGTGTAACTCCACAAATGAAAGCATGTTGAAACGCAGCGCTAGCATCATTTACATTTCCACTCTTTCCTGTTTTACCTGCGTCAGCTTTTACCCAGCACCCCCCTTGCCGAGCTTGACTCACAACATGTCCTGTCCTTACCTGTTTGGTTCCTTACTTTGGAGTCGATACCCTGCTGCCTTAGTCCAGAGCACTCTCTGGCTCACTGGAAAGATATGTGGGGAGGACAAACAGGCTGGTGGGACAGGCTGCGTTTAGTCGGGGCGTGGGCATTAGACAGGGAATCCTCCGGAGCAAGAGATCTATTTATAGAGGCACGTGCGTGTGTGTTCTTTCATTATGGGAGACGAGCTAGTAGTCGTACTCCAGGTTAGATAGTGGTTAGTCTTGACCCCCCCCCCCCCTTGGAAAGCTTCACAGTCCAAGCCCTTTCTGCCGTCCATGGAAAGCCGGTAGAGAGTGGCATGCTGCACTTTGTTCCCATTCCTGGCCTTATCCTTCAGCGTCAACCCCATTCCTACAGCTGGATTCAAACAAGCTACCTGGCAGCCCGAAACCCAATAGGAATGTGTGTACGAACGACGAGACATGTTTCTCTACCTTCATGGATTCCAATAGCGTCGACTCGTAAGACACGCCGCCTAGGTCTAGAGGTTGTCGTTCCCGATCAATCGTTAGCAGCATGAGTCAATGTTGTCTTGCCGTTTAGGCCCACTAGCAGATAGGAAATGTGGATCGGGGGGCCTCTGTTATTGACTACGCTTGTGTACGTGGTGGCTTGTTTTTTCACACACTCTCTGGGTATCTCTTCCTCTCCCCGCTCTCCCTCACTCCCAGCACCTACCCTCCCTCTGGTTTCCTATATCACATTCTCTGGCCACGGCCTGCTGCCAGGGTAGTGCAGAGGTTTATTTTAAGGCAAGAACGTCAAAGCCTTTGCCTAAGGTCTCGTGGTCTGGTGTTTCTAAGATGGGATAGATAGTCTGTCATCCAAAAAGCATCTATAAAAGTGACCAAATGGTGTTTGCGTAGTGTCCAATGTCTGTGAATATCTGCATGTCTGGGACGGTTTTTTATTCATTATTTTTTTTTTTACTTGTCCTTATGTTTGATGCTTGTACACATTAGCAAGGGACGTTTCTTGTAAGATTCCTGTAAGAACATTGCAAAAGCCACGTCGTGAAACACAGCTCCTTGCCTTTACACAGGGCACCGTGCTCATGCTTTATAAAGCAGTTCTCTTGACATTTGCGCTTCGGAGCTCAGCTTTCAGGGTGTCCGTGTCCTGCCATGGGCTCAGGCTCTCCCTGATTGGCCTGCCCGGTCTCCCAGTGGGGAGAGCCAGGCTAGCAGTGTGCCTGTCTCCACTAGACCCCCCCACACCCCCGTGCTACGTCTCCGTGGGTGTGTGGATGTAAAGCGTTCGGCTCGGGCCCTCGTTCCTCTGGAGGGCAGCCAGGTTTCAGGCATAGCTGGCCAGGCTCACTCCAGCAGGATTCTGTTCGGCCCTTGCCAGTGTTTCCAGTGTTTCACTAGAGGTCAGGCTGACTACCCTCTGCCTAGCGTGCTGGATAGTCGATGGGATTGCTAAATGTGGCATTAAAACTTTGTATTGTGTTGAAGAACTTACTGTTTAAATTTAAAAGGTTTTTGCCATTTAGCAGACACATTTCTCCAAAGCCTAGCCACTACTAGGCCACTGTAGTTCACTGTTATGAAACAGTTGAACCTGGGGTGTCTCTGCGCCAACATGGGTAGTGCCGTATGAGTCAACTCGTCTTACACACACACAGGGTCCTCCCTCTTAGCTGTGGGAACAATGCGTCATGTCACCTGCCCCGTCACATCTACGGCCCCTTTGTCACAAATGCTGGCTTTGGTGTGGGCACGGCCAGGGTCTGAATGATATTTTTTACATGATAATATGCATGGTGTCATCAGCAAAACCTCTAATGGCTTCTAATGCTCCCAGCTAGTATAAGCTTGTATAACCAGTAGTGGGATAAGTGCTGAGAGTTCCACGAACCAAGCACAACCCCCCACTCTTATGAAAGTCCTCCCTAGCCTTCCCCTTTCAGTTCCTCTCATACAGACCGAATCACCCCCCCACCCCCATTACCCCCCGCCTCTGTCGGCCCCCGCCTCATGGCAGTTGGCTCAGAGTGGGGAGCACCAGCTGACCATGCCGAATCAGCAAATGTGAGCGGGATCAACAGGATCGTTGCCTGCTGTGAGTGATGTGTGTGTATGCAGGCGCATATGACATTAGATTCAGTGTGTTCGAAGGAAGCCACCCCCACATTGGCCTGGAGAGTCTCGTGAAACGGGAGGAGGGGTACCATGCTCTGCCTACTCTGACAGGAGGATTTGTGTGTGTGTGTGTGTGTGTGTGTGTGTGTGTGTGTGTGTGTGTGTGTGTGTGTGTGTGTGTGTGTGTGTGTGTGTGTGTGTGTGTGTGTGTGTGTGTGTGTGTGTGTGTG
>JAVQJS010110175.1:0-18293 GCA_036024795.1 Galaxias rostratus | reverse complement strand
TGTAAAAGGCATTTACCTGAACAAAATACTTTGGCTTTCTCCCATGTTCTAAGGCTCAGGACTATTGTCCTCTCCCTTCCTGTAAAAATCACTGCATCATAGCTGAAAAGATAGGTTTTGTGTCTTTCCACACTAAGTAAGAGTACGTGCTGAATTCCACGCATTTCCCTGCATTTAGAGCAAAGCCCTTTCCCACCAGCTAAGCCTGAGAGAGAACAGACTCCAACCCAGAGGAATGTTGAGGGAGACCAAGGAAGGTGAGTCAAAAAACACGTCTTTCTTTAGACATTCCTGCCCCCATATGCTGTGGCTATTGTTTCTTTACCTACTGTAAAGAACAGGGGCATAAAGGGAACATAGAAACACTATACATCATTAACTAAGGAAAACATGAGATAGGAATTCCAGTAGGGAACACAAAATACCCAGCTCTGTGGGCCTGGCAGTCTTATCACTCTCACATGGCCCCCCGTCCTACAGCAGCACAACAGGCCCTGTTCTGCTTCAGTTGATCTTTATCTCTGGCACTACAGATATATTCTTACTTTTACAGCCAGGCCAGCTGTCTTTTATATATCTTATAGAATGTAACACTGTCTGCGTTCTTTGCGACCAGTGCTGTGCCATGTGTACATGACCATGGACTCGTACCTGAGTGTGAAGAGTCCTGCAGGGGTACTGACACGGGAGCTGCTGCAGGTAGTGGCCGAAAGGATGGATGTCCCTCAGGAGGAATTGGTTCTGGTGGCTGTAACTTACCCTGCAGGTAAACACACACCATAATGTTACATCTACAGAACCATGGCATTTACTGCAAGATCATTTCAGGAATGTATGAGTTTATATGTTGGATTATTCCTGTTTGGGTGAATGATAACACAAGATACAAATTCTACTACTGCCCATGGATGTTTGTTTTTTTTACCATGAGCTGACTCTCTATTACAAGCGGTAAACAAAAATATGTGTTTTTCTTTAAATACTTAAAAGCAAGGAGAAAATGGCAGTTGCCTGGAGATCAAAAGTGTAAAGCCATTGCCTGTTATCAGTTCCTTAACTGACTGGCAGCATCTGAGTGCAGCAGGCTGCCAAAGGGAGACTTATCTCTGGTAGATAGCAACTCTCACACTGCCAGACATATTTTTAATAGCATTCCACTGTGTATTATAATTCACCTCTGCAGGAAGACTACTCCTTGGGCCTGAGGATAGAGTCTACTCCGATTTGCTGACAGCGGTAGGGAGATTGCACGTGTGCAGAAAGGATCTGAGTGAAATCATGGTGAGAATAAAATATTTTCACACCTAAAGCATTTTTCGTAACACTGTTTCAGGTACACACTTTCCTGTACAGGTGCGATATGACGATACCGTAACGTATTGTTTTCCTTGCTGGGGTGTAGCATATTATTAAATACACCTAAATCCCACTTCTTGTTTTCACTCTTCAGAACGGCCCATTCACTGACAACGGAGAACTCCAGCAAAGGTCAGCTCGCATGCTAAGTATGAACACATGGGACATTGCCATCGTCCTCACTAACTTTGATTGGAGCATCTTCAACTCTATACACGAGGTCAGTTCATGGTTTTAAAAGGACTGCTGCGTCTTCTAGTGGACTGGCTTTGTGGCATTCCTTTCAATTTGAAAATGAAAGACAAAATGGCTGAGCCCATTGCCACTCATTTGTTTCTCGTGGGAGCATGTATAAACATTCGGTCTGATTTTTTTCCACAGCAAGAACTGGTGTATTTCACATTCAGCCGACATGCAAGTAGTGGTCATACAGCAGCGTTGGAGTTGCTGCTGCAGCGATGTAACGAGGTGCAGCTGTGGGTGATGACTGAGGTGCTGCTGTGCCCCACACTATGTAAACGGGTCCAACTAATTAAGAAGTTCATTAAGATCGCTGCCCAGTGAGTTTCTTCTCTCACTTATTTAACTTTTTTTCTCATACCGACAATCTCTTTTTGTAACGGTACTGCCGTACACAAATTCTAGCTAAATGTTAACTACAACTTCCTAGCTTTTCAATAGCACGCTCACCTGTATTGCATATATGGTTTTGTTGCTCCCTCTAGAGGTGAACAATTTCGTTGCAGATGATGCTGTGCGTGCATTTCCGTCATGAATTTTAAGTGAATCCGCTTCATCTTTTGACAGTTGCAAGGCACAGAGGAACCTCAACGGTTTCTTTGCTATCATCATGGGCCTTAACACTGCGGCAGTCAGCAGACTAAATCAAACTTGGGAGGTGAGCAACACATTTCTCTGCTTGTTGAATTGTGGCCTTTTCATATTGTAATTACTTTCTCTTCCTTGTATGGTTGGCAATACTGCGTATTTTATTTTTGATCAAACAGAAAGTACCAGGGAAGTTCAAAAAACAATTTGCAGATCTGGAGACAATGACGGTATGGTACCACCTTTACTTCTACTCTGCATGATTATGTGACGCAATTTTGAACGTATTTCAGTAACTGAGGGAATTCATTAAACCAATGATTAATTATGAGCGCCATGATTGGTTTATTAAAGCGTCAGTTGATCATTAGCAGCTCTGCTTTCTAGGGGATTCAGTAACAGCTGGTTGAGTGTGATGCGTGGAGGCTTTCAGTGTACAAACACAGTATTTCCCAGAGGACCCTAGCCTTACTCAGTCTGAACATGTCTTCACAGGACCCCTCTCTCAACCACAAGGCCTACCGGGACACCTTTCGGAAAATGAAGGCGCCCAAGATCCCCTTTCTTCCTCTGCTTCTCAAAGGTGTGCTTTGGCATTCTAATGCTTTCTACCTAATGAAAAGACAAAAGGTTATTGCAGTACAATGACTTTCCAAGGAACAATCATACTATAGGGATGTTTTTTTTACACACACTTGTAGATTTACATGTATTTATATATGTTGTGTTTCTCCCAGATATCACATTCATTCATGAAGGCAACAAAACGTTTCATGACAACCTGGTTAATTTTGAAAAGCTTGTAAGTACCTTTTTATATATTTAAGTGATTGAGTAAAAACCCTGCTGTTGGAGAATATACAATAAATGTGTTTCGTAATTATTTCATTGCTCCCCGTTTTCTGTTTCAGCACATGATCGCAGACACTGTGCGTCTCATCCGAAACTGCCAGGAAGATACTATGGGTAGGTTTTCAGGTCAACAACAATCAACAAAGTTGCCTATGCACATCATAAGTAATTGAATTAGAAATAGTAGGTATTTGGGTTAAGACTCCATGCTGCAAGTACTTGTAAAGTTGTATTCAATCAACCGATCAATAGCACGATTACCTGTAGGCACATTTTGTCTAATTGGAGTAGATGTTTAAAGGGCCCTGGAGTACATACCCACGGACAGAAAGTGAAGACAGATCACTTTTGGTTATCACCTGTCATGGTTCTACGCTGTCAGCTTAGGAGTAAATTTGGTGCCATATATGTTCTTGCAGGAAACAGCATTACTCAGAAGAGCAGCCCAGAGGTGCGGTCCTATGTCGATTACCTTCACATCATTGACAATCAGCAGACTTTGTTCGAGTTGTCACACAGGCTGGAGCCAAGGGCATAGGGAGACGATGCTGTCTTCTAACTCAAATCCAACAGCCGAGGAACACACTTTTCCCCCCAAACATCATGAGGACTTAAATGCAGCTGCTATGACAGAGACAAACCACTAGAGGGAAGCAAAATATTATCCATATAATCAGGAAAATAGAGCAGCCACAATAGATATGAACAAACCTGAGAGTCCATGATAGAACAGGAAACACCAAAGAACCTTTTAACATAGCAGTTATTTTTATTCAGCTTAATTAACATAGTTCTTCTATAAATGTTTACCATTGAAATCATAAACTTGCAATGCAAGTCGTCCCAAACAGTTCAGTCGATAGTGATACCTGGACAATTTATGAACTTAGGCAACGACGGCAACCTAGGATAAATGCTTAAATGGGACAACACAGGTTTGTTTTTTCTCTGTACGTTATAGTTTTCCATTGGTATTAGTGGACATTTGTACCACCTAGAAGCATAGCAGTAGATAAGGCTTAACTACATGAACATGCCCCCATGAATAGTGATGTTCATGTAGGTAGGTTGTAGTCCCTTGGGCATACAATGTAGCGAGTGGCGGTGCAAGGACAATAATTAGCATCTGAGTGCAAATGAGAGTGATGCAGGGACGGATAGGTGAGGTAAGTGATATTCTCTTTCAAAGTGTTAGCGCAAAGTATTGAGGATCTTAAGAATTGTGCAATAGATTTTCTCCTAGGTCGTGTGTTGTGGCGTGTGGTTATTTTGTCTAGCTGTGGACAATCAGTTAAATGAGTCAACAGACCTCTATCATCACATCAATAGCGGAGGGTACTGAACAAACTTTAAGTTAAAATGTGTCAAGGATACTAGAAGAAAAACCCACTAGTTTACTCAAGTTAAGTGGCTGCTTTTGTAAAAGAACAGAAAATACAGTCCAGAACTTGTGTTTTCAACTGCAAGTTCCTTGTGTTCCATCTTCAGCATAAACATCTTAAAGAAACATCTGAAGTCCTCCTGCATTCTGTTGAATTAAAGGAGAGTATACAGTGGACTATTTTAGATCCTATACGCGTTCCTCAGACTTTTAGCAGTGTAATTCCGTGTATATTATGTAATTGGTCACTGGGCATTGTTTCAGAAGTATTTATTTGTTGAAATAATGTTGTTCTATGAGCTGTTCATTTACCTGCCATCTTTCGGACGTGCTGGTGTGCGTGACATGGCAAGACCATTGATTAACCAGCCTGTCGCCTGTGCATGTAATAAAGTATTATTTGTAAGAAAAAAATTAATTATGGTACATTCTGTCAAGATGTAAAATTATACACATATATTAATAATACACATATACACAGTGTGTAAGAATAGCACTGAAACAGTGGTAAAAACAATGTAGAAAACCTTATTATACCTTACCAAATTTATGTTATAATAATAATAATAATAATATCAAACGTATACCAGATCTAGAATTAAAAATATCAAGGTTCGCAAAAATTTATTATTAAGAGAATAAAGTGCAGGAATGATTTTAGGATTAAAATATAAAATTAACTCAGACATTTCAATGTAAATGAAAATATCTGTGTGTTTCCTACTGCATTTCTGACTATTTAGCTGCCCGCAGAAGTTGGGATATTGCACTGCCACTCAGAGGTTTTTGTGAGAGTTCTGTACAGGCACGACTTCTGTCAACATGTCAGGAAAAGTAAGATTCCGAAGTTACCGGAAACAGCTTTCTCTCAGAATGTATTTCTTAAGAGTTGCATCAACTAAAAGTTTTTTTGTCTGTTTTTCTAATATCATGATTTCATGCCCTTGACCATGTATAGATTTTTATTTCGACAAAAGCCTGCATTAAATTTTGGAGATAATTCACTCCATAATGGGCAGATGTATGAAGACTAACAAAACAAAGTAAACAGGATCTGCAGTCTCCCTCTCTAAGAAGGAGGGGTGGCCCAGATGCTATGGTTGACTTTAACCAGGTGCCCTGCCTGGCCTTTAACATGATGACAATCTATGGCGTGACTCCCTGCTGGGCTTAGGCCTGGTACCCTGCCATTTCCTCCCAAACACTCCAAGCGCTGTATCATTTCCCTGTCACCTAATGACTGGCTAGCTGTGACGGCGTGCTAATGAGAGGAAGGAGAGGGACGATGAAGATAAACTGGAGGAGGGCCCATTCTTGCTTCTCCCTGTGAGATACAATACAGAGGATCAATTTGCTCCTGTCCCTGACATTGCAGAAGCCACTTTAGCTACAGGAAGAGATTAAGAGCAACACAACAGCTATTCGAGGCTGAAATAATTTGATTTTTCATGAAAATTAGATAACTGTGGGGATTTAGAAACACCACATTTTGTACAGTGTGTAATTTTACACACACACACACACACACACAAAGTAGTTTTTTTTAAGATGGGATGATCTGCATGCAATTTGGAATTACCTGTTTAACTGTGTGCCATTAGGATGCTGGAGCAAACATGGAGTTTGGTCCCAAATGGTTCCAGATCGGATCCAGTTTCTGAACCAATTTATGCATTTTCCATTGTCAAATGCTTGAGAGTGTTTGAGGGTGCCCATGTGTCTATGGTGGGTGTGGGGTGGGGTGGGGTGTGATGCTTGTGACACTCTGAATGTTACAGGTAATATTGGAAACTATGAATGTAACACATTGGAAGGATGAGCAGCAGACTATGTCCACAGGATTAAACCATAAAGGAACAAAAAACTGGTTGAAACTAAGCATGCAGTTCATGTTCATTATCGTGACTGCATTACACTTAATGTAGGTGAAGATCCCCTGGGCAGATTAAAAAAATGACATTTCTCTCGGTACAGTTTGAACAACCTTGACTCAGGACCCACTGTAACATTTCATTATTCCTTTGACACACAGCATTAGAGCTTCAAATATATCAATCACCCGAATGCATGGTACAGCTTTGAAGTTGCTGCTATCCCAGTCAAACTGGGAATTTAGCATATTCACTTGATTTGAATTTCTTTTAAGTCTCAAATGAGCCTACCTTATCAAGGGAGTCCTTAAACGATTCCACACTTGGTAGATAAGATGCTTGTGTGACCATTTCCTTATTGAGTGCATAGTTTTATTTGGTCAATATCAAGTTAATCAGATCCTAAAACATAGGCTGGTGCAGACAGACAGAGGATAGATAATCCGATGTGCTTCTCATAGAAAGAGGGGGCCATTGAATGAGCTTTTCTAATGCGCCAGAATGAATTACACTCGTCCGTTAGTATTCTGCCTTTGCAGTACAAAAGGTCAATGTCAAATGCACCTCATTTAAAAGTCAATAGCAGCCATGCACATCATCTCCTGGGAATTTCAGCTGGGACTCTTCCAGACGGCATTGTGTATCATTCAGCTAGTAGAGGGCACGCAGAGCGCTTTTTTAATCTTGACCTTCCAATAAAATATGCTCCCGATCCCGAATTACATGGTCTAAATGGAGACATAAGCTGACGACAAATCATTCCCAGTCTCTCTAGGGAGAGATCCTACACTCACACGTTCACCACACGCAACAGATAACTTACATTTGGTGTATTCTTAAATTTTAAAAAAATACAACACAAGAAATAAAATACTTTTTGGTTTACTATTGTTAAAATCAACTACTCACATTTTATGATGTAAAAAAAAATACTGATGAAGTATGCGTTGTTATTCACAAGTGTATTGTAAGCCCCATTGATTATACGTTATATAATTCAACAAACAATTAAATGCAAATCAATTGTAAAAGTGCTCTGAAACACGCCACACAATGTCTTCAAACACCATGTACTATACTGACTTCAGTGTAATATATATGCCCTGCCAAGTCTACCCACACTGCCCAGCGGGACGTCTCAGACCGAGAGCAGCAGTGCCACCCCAGCCATGACCCACTTTGCCGGAGACTGTGTGGTCCTAAGGTGTAGGGTCCACACGTATGTTGGCCCGCGTAGCTTGGTGCGGTACACTGGGCACTGGTAGGTATTTTTTAGCTCCTGCTGCTCGGCCGGCACAGCCCTGACATACAACACTGGCATGGCTGAAGTCAACTCCCTCAAGAAAGCCTCAGAGATCACCCCTGCCTGGGTATCCCAGCGAGCCCCTGTGGAAACAAACCACATCACTTCACTTGACTAAGCTTAGGATGACAGTAAAACCAAACCTGTAATTTGACTTAAACCCGATTATTTCTCTTTTGAGCTTTTCTTGCAGTCCAGTTACCTTCCATGTAAAGCCCATGGATGTAAGCTCCCTCTCGAGGTGGGTGACCGTAGTCCTCTTTGGTCTTCTTGGTCACATCCACAGTCAGAGTCATGTTGTCCAGTGGCCACTGGTTTTTACGGGCTATACTCTGCATGACCGCTATAAGTAGCAAAACAGAAAAAAACATTAACATTGCAGATGTGATGGATCATAAAATTCATCAACTTTTACGATTGGTAAAGCGTGAGGATGGAGAGAAATCAGCAGATGTCACCGGTAAGGAAGGACTGGGGGTTGAAAAAGCCGGAGAGCCAGACCACGGCTGGTAGAACCAGGTCCTGGGTCCAGGTGTCCAGCTCACGACAGCGACACAGCACATCATTAAACCTGCCATGCCATACAGAAGGCAGTATGAGGGGGCAGCCAAGTTAATTGCCATATTAACTTTGTGTCCACCAGTCCTACCAATGTGCAAGTGTGTTAGTGGAGGGATAGGCCAGCCTGACCCAGGACTCTGGAACGGTATCATAGAATAGAGCTGACTGCAGTGTCTCCATTTTGGGCGACATGGTAAGCTCAGCCTGAGGGAAAAAAAACACAAACACACATTTTTTTATCATGTTGCTCAAAATAACCCGTTGAAATCTATTTATTTATTAGAAATTGTTATTTATTATATATTTTATATGAAACGAATGCTTCACATAATACCTTCAGACCAAGGTCTAGCTCTTTTAAGCAGTGCCTTATCTCTGCTAGCAGTATATTCATCCTTTCACACTCCTGGAAACAGACTAAAATGTAGGGGTTGAGCTCAGTTGTCTTTGCCATTATGTCCGCCATATTGTACTCCTCAGGGATCTTCTCTAAGATGTCATCAAGAACGGCCTTGACCTTAAAAAACGCAAAAACAAGAAACAGATTTGTCAAGCTGAACCTCTTGCACGAATTGCTTCACAAGGCATTCACATAATACACAGGCCTACTTTCTCCTCTGAGCTATGAAAAGCCCCCTCCCCTGCCATAGGACTTGGAGGCTGCAGTTCCAGTAGAGTTCTGAAGAGGCAGTCTGATGTGACCGTGAGGACATCAAGCTCAGCGTTGGGATGCAGGCCATACAAAGTGGGGTTCTCTGGGGGCAGTCTGTTGTCCACATAGCGGAGGTAGCCACCGTAATCCAGGAAGGGAGGAGCCAGGAACCCGGGGCACAGAAACAGCTCCCTTTCAAACTGAGAAGCAGGAGAGCGTTTACTTCCCGAAGTAAACATATTACACATTTTATTCACCCTAATTATTTACAATTGAAGCACACCATGTATTGTAAAACAATCACAGTGGATGACCACCCTCGTTTCAATGGATATATGGCATAGCAATAAAGAGTAACAGGTGTTAGTGAGGTAATCCGTCAAATATAACTCTCTTGCAAGGCACAAACACAATCGTCTGGAGAGCATAGGTAACTCTGGAAAATAGCTCCGTAGTATTTGAGGAGATTTTTTGGGGTGGTAATCAATATGAAGGACAGCGGTAGATGTGTGAGACAAATGCTGCTGTGCATACAGCCAAACACTTTGATGGATGGCTGATTGTCCAGGGTCCAAATGGCACTGTGGGCGGAAGAGTGGTCGTACAGCCCGCTATCGAAGGTAGATCACAGATACAGAGGTGCAATCAGACAGAGGTGGCAGAGAAGGAGGAGAATCCCATATAGATCCCTTCTGTCAAATGAACCTCCTTCCACACAATGAATACCCACCAAATAATCGCCGTGTATAGTTCTTATCATATAAAAAGCAAAAATAGTAGCCAAAGTTGGCACAGATTGACAATGCACCTCAGCGTGCCTTTTATAGGAGAATAATACATAGAATAAGAAAAACATGTTAAATATTTAAAAATCAACATCACAAGGGGGAAAAAAAGCAATTGCAATTTAGATTTATATCCCAAGAGGGCAGCCTTTACCCTCAGTTTGATATGACCATCAGTTTAAACTCAAAGGTGATTTGATTTGTGACATTCTCAAGATAGCATTCAAACACAAATTCCCATGCACAACATGTCAGAAAACTTGATTAGCATTGCCTGGCTTGACAAATTACATCCATATAGCCTCACCATTTTGGGATGCATGTATTCCTGCAGGTAGGTCTGGCATAGTCTCCTATCCCAGTCATCAGTGATATGACCACCATACATGATCTCCCCAAACAAGTAGCACAGGTCTACCCAAGGTATCTAGAGAGTTTGACAAAGCAGAGGCGTCCAGTGATTATTTGCATCAGCTGTAAACATCAAAGAAAGGTTTTGAGTAAAAGCTCCCTACAATGATGTAATTCTGTGACTAGAATGATCCAATTTCGAATATTCTTCAGGGACACTTAAAACACTACACATATGCAGTGTACTCTGAAATCTTCCTTTCGAATGTGAGCTCCAAACACAATCATATGTCTTCACTTAAACGGACATTGAACGGTTAAAAGATTTTGATCCGTACAGGTGAAGGAGGAAGAAAATTATCTGTGATTCATAACAAATGACAAACGCTGTAGGTTCACAATCATTTGTACCTGTATTGTTTTGCAAATTGCTTCCTTCATCAGCTCTAATTGCAGTGATCACTTATGCAGCGTTGTGAACTGTCACATTGGCTGCATCTAATTACATTTAGGAGAACGCTTCATTGCCCCCCTAATGAATTCTGTGTATACGCACATACAGGTTACTGTTTGGTTAACATAATGAAGGACATTCCTTTTTGGAGGGCAGAATACCCGTGAGATATAATTGGTTGTGACCAGAGTAATAGGGGTGCTAAGAGAAACACATTAGGCGTTGTGAGGGGTGCAAAGGGATAAGAATGGATTCTTTGTCTCTGCGAAATAAAGCTAAATTATAGGTTGGCTGTTCAGTCATACAAGTGGAATTATCAAAGGAGTTACACATTTTTTCAAAACTAAACCGAATGATTAAATAAAAATAAATACTGCATATTACTAGCTCCATAGTAGTGTTCCTCCTACATTCTCAAAATCAGTGGAAACCTTTGTAGGAAAGAGGGTCATTTTGTTTTCAAAGTAGGGATGGTTTACTAGTCCACCCACTTTGGAGTTGGCCTCTAAGTAGTTGTAGAGCACATTGACGGAGATAGTGAGGTCTCCAGTGTTGAAGGGATAGCTGTGGTTCCAGCCCTGCGGACCAAATCTACGACGCTCGGTGACGCAGGCGTGGAAATAACAGAGAGAAAAGAACAGGCCGTTGAACTCCTGTTCTCGTGAACACATCTCCAGAGTGTCCTGGCGAAATGAGCAAGAGAAGAACAAAGATTAGCACCCATCAGAAGGTCATAGGAACATAACCCTGACAACCTTTGGTGATGAACCCCAGGCCTCTGAACCTGGTTGAAGTTGTGCAGAGCCGCCTGGAGGCTGGCGTGCATCCCGGTGGGTGGCTCGTTGGTGATTTTGATGGCGTTCTCCAGGATGCCCCTGGGGATGACGTGTGTCTCAGGGCTTGGTGCTGGCTCTCCAGTGATGAACACCCTAAAGTCAGGGTGACCATCTGCCCCTGTCATCTCCAGCAAAGCTTCCAGGGTAGGTAGCCAGCGCGCCACCAAGTGCACGTTCTAATCGGATACAAAATGCAAAACAAGACAGCAGGATTTGGTTTGACAAATTACTACAGATGACTGGCCAAGAAATATCTGTACAAAAATGTACTCATTTTGTTATTCTGTTTTAAAACCTTAAATTTGCAAAACATTCTTTCCTTGTTTTGCCTTACTTTGCTGTATCTAACTGAACCGGCCCGAGGCATTTCTTTCTGACAGGAATTTATACAGCCTATTTAGACAATCAGGGTCTTAATTGACCCAACTTGATTCCGCTTATGAGGTGAAATAATTGAATTAGGGGATCTATTGGCTGGTAGAAATTGGAGCCTATTGTGAGTACTGAAACCTTGCTTCTGCAGAATCCAGTGAGCATACCTGTAGAATGACCCAGTGGCCGAGCTTGGAGGCCTTCCTCAGGGCACGATCAGCCACCTCTTCCTGGCCCTGGCCCAGCGAGACGTTGTGCATGGTGCCCCGGTCGATGGAGAACCCCAGCTTCAAACCTGCGCCAGAGATGAAGCATCAAAATACACACAGGTATCACGGGCCAGTACAAACTTTGTGGGATAACATTATGGAGGAATTTACCCAGTTTTTCCACGTCTTTGAGTGGGTTTAGTCCGGGAGATAAGATGAAAAACACAGGGGTGGTGGGGCTACTCCCCTCAAAAGACTTCTCAAAGTCCAGCCGGACAGCTTCCATGTACCTTGCGCCTATGTTTTCTTCCACAAAATTTCTGTTAGGAAAGTATGGTGAGTGTTTTTCATTTGAAGGGCTAATCTTTGCTGGCATTTATATGGTGTTGACACGCAGTGGAGTTTTTACCTAAGACCGTAGGTCATCCTATCAGGGCGGATTGCTCTCAGTATAATGAGCTTCTGCAGGGAACTTTTACTCTTCCAGTCCTGAGGAAACCTTTCTTTCTCGGGACACTCTGAGTCAACAAGCTTCTTCCAGCGCTTTTCTGAGCCCTCTACGTCTCTGTCCAAGCCCCTGAACTCCTCCAGTGTTGATAAGGTCTGAGGAGACCGACAGCTATTAGCACACCTACTTAATCAATGGTCTAAATATCAGAAATGCATATTCTATAAGGGAGTTCCTAGATATACTGGCCTACCTTGATAGCCCCCCAGGCTTGAGGGGAGAGGAAGGTCACAGGGCTGACCCTGCTGGCCTCCACAGGGAAGCGCAACAGGAGGTCCAGCTCCTCAGCATCAATCTGGCCTCTGCTCAGGAGAATCTAAGTGAGAGAACAATGAGCCAAATGTGATGGACTAATGCCTAACTGGCAATTTGAGAAGTTCTCATGACCGATTGTTTTGCAATGAGTCGTCGCCATACTGTAATTTAATTGATGATATGACCATGCATAATGACGAGCGAGCGGCCTGCTGAATAAGTGTTTCTGAATGTGACAGGACAAGACGATGGACAGCTTTCAGAGCTACGACAACGCCGAGACGACAACACTTTGGCTGTGACAGAGATTTGCATTATACCACCAGGGCACACCCCTTGTCAGAAACAACTAGCTGAGCGGCAGTGCCAGGGGCCAGGTGTGAAAGATAATCAATAGGAGCGTATGGTCCTGCTGACTGCTTTTAATTGAAGTTAATGTGAGGGCAGAAAAGTGCTTTGATTGATGAGGGTGACAGGAGGGCCCACCTCTGGGCGGCCCTGTGGCCCCTTACCTGGAAGGCGGTGTGTGACAGGAAGGTTAACTTGTCTCTCTCAAACAGGCCCTGGCTAGTGTACAGGAATACAGAGTGGGTGATGGCTTCCGCCAGGGAGAGCACTCTGGCCCCAACGTCCTTGTCCCATGCTGCTCTTGCCATGGCTTTGTGGAACACGGTGTTAAATGCCTGGAACACGGAGACAGTGGGGATTAGTCGCATCGGGTGGAACGCGGCTGTCACGTATCCACTCAAGACGTAGCCTTTCACAGGTTAGACAAGTTAAACAACAACGGCTGAGTACTCCTGCTCAGTCAGCTAGCAAAAGCCCCTGGCCTCGTTAGATCCCCTGAGAGAGGAGAGGCCGCGCAGGGCAGAGGTTTCACCTTGAGGGAGAACTGGTACATGGGGCTAATCTTGTCGAGGTCATTGATGATGAAGTAGAGGAGTGAGGCTCTCTCAGCCGCTGGGCGGTAGAGCTCTCGAGCCTCGTTGATCTTTGTCTCGTTCTCGCTGGTCTCCACCACCTGTGTGTTCCGCCGGCAAAATGAGCTATTAGTCTCTCAGTCATGCTCCAAATCACTCCCATTAGAAATATTCTTAAGTACACATCATTTGCAGTTAATGCAATGAAATGAGGCGCTCGCTGTTTTAAAAACGCTTGAGCGACACTTCTGGAAATGGAAAAATGGCTTACACACTTAACTACAAACATGAGGGTTAAAGAGGCTATTCTCTCTGAACTGCACTCACCTTCAAATGAATGTGAGAGGCTGTGGTCTTGGTGTTTTCCAGTTTTTCAACGAGGGCAACATCACCCAGGAAATTACCCTTTGCAGCAGCGAGTCGGCTCAGAAGCTCGTCTTCCAAACTCTTCAGCTGGATCTTAAAGTGATTCTGCTGGGTGGTAAGCTCCGACTACAGCAACAACAAAGGAAACAGATAGCTCTATTGTTAAAAAAACTACAGTTCCCTCAACTTCTATTTTTAGACGGTTTGTTTACCTTGAGCCTCTCTAAGTCTGGCCTTTCCCGCGACACAACCTGGCCCAACAGCTGCTCCTCTAGGCCCACAGGGGTCACTGTGAAGTTAATGAGGGTGGTCTGGGCCTGAAGCTCCGGGAGGAAATGGGGATTTGCCAGCTTGGTGTGGAGGATGAGGCGGAAGCTGCTGTTGTATTCACATTCTTTGCCCCCGATGCGAATGGACCTGAAAAAGCGATGGATGGATGCCTATTCACACACATATGACATTACGCAACGTAGCTGCGTCAATTGAAATACTATAGTGCTAAATGTACATCATCTGGTTCAGATCAAGAGGTTATCTGCCCAAACCTGTAAAACGTCACAGGCTTCACCTGTCATACAACCCATCACCCCACCCCCACCCCACCCTACTCAACATTGGAAAATGCCTGCAGGCCTGCAACTACATGTAATTATGGACAAATAATCTTGAATAAATCTGCAAGATTATCACCACAGCAGCCAATATTTATCTGTCCCTGCAATTCAATTAAATTAGTAGTGGCTCGACGAACCCGGTGGCTTTTCATTTTTCTCTAATTACCCCTCGGATGTCAGGCAAGGCCCCAATTTTACGGCACAGGTTCCTCATGGCCTGGGTCTGGTTCAACTCTATATCTTCACAAACCGGAATTAATGTACTATTGATAGAACCATTACTCCACCAAATTAAAGTCCCTGCTGATGGATTGGCTTGTAGTCTTCCGTCAGCCATGAAAGGAATAATTAGTATTCATTACTTCACACTCTACAACATTCCAATTATTAATGAACTTCAGCTGTGGAGCCCCACCAGATCCATCACGGTTGCCCCTGCCGGCTGTATTAATCACAGGCAGAAACAAGTGTGTGGGTCATATATAAGGGATAAACTTATAATCAGATTTACCACAATGAAATGTCACGGGTCGACAGACAGGACTCTCAAAGAGGCTGAATAAATGCCAACCAAAAGATCCAATAGTCAAACAGGCAATGGGAAAGAAACAAGAGAGACGTTAATGTTTCGGTGGTTGTGCGGATGTCAATTTATGGTATTTTAATTCTACTGTTCACACTACGCTTGTTCGTTCAGGGTAATGCTTTAGTAATGGACAAAGACAATCAGAGAACAGCTGAGCTGTGTGAGGCTCTAAAGATCGAATTATATGCTCTATTGAATAAACCCTGATGCAAAACCTTGTTAAATACTCTGAAAAGTAGTCTTCCATATAAATCATAAGCAATCTTATTATGAGAATATTTCTATGATAAAGGTAAGAGTAACAAACAACAAGGATGTGGAACTGAGTGAGATATAATAATAAAGGACCTTTGCGGTCTGTGCCACTGTTTTCCTGTGTGTGGGTTAAAGTCTCAATCCCAATACACAACGGTGCTTTAAATCCTCTCAGTATTCATTGCACATAAGGAATATGAGCACACAAATTTACATCTTTCAACTTGGCTTGAAAGCCAGATCGATATGCAGGCTGTAGGGATTCAGAACACAAAATATAAATGAATCTTTAATCGAAAGAGTGGGCAATCATAATGCATTCAGTCATGTGTCTCTCATGATTTTGTGCCCAGTGAGTTTCAACGATCTGGATATTTCGCTGCCATTGTCTGTACCACAGGCACACACCAAGGCACGCTGTGGGCCTATTGACTAGTGTAACAACACTGATATGAAAAACAGACATTGATTTGTAATGTATTACAACCACAATGAGTCCAGGCTAATGGCTTAACAAAAAAAACGTAACTTTTACTTTGATCCAGTGTGTTTTCTTTGTTGCACAGTGTTTAAAGCTTAATGAGTGAAATGTTGGACCCTCTCAGCTCCACTGACCTTCCTCTCTTGATGGTGTTTTTTCCCAGGAGAGGTTCCAGGATTGGATCAATGATCTCCTGCAGGTTCTCAATCAAAACAATCTCACCACAAGCCAAGGCATGCTCAACGACATCCAGATACCTGCACAACCACAAACTGACTTTGACAATCAAATTGAAAATGCATAAATAAATTCAAAGAAGTAGAGAATGACTGGGTTGAAGAGAAATTGTGCCAAAATCCCTAATATCACACACACACACACACACAGTCACACACACACGCAAACATGCATGCGCACATACACCATGCACACACACACACACACACACACACACACACATAGTGTTATACCGCAGAGCTTCTGACCTGAGCAGCTGTTATAATATTATCTAGCAGGCTTACTGAGCAGCCGACACACCCAGTGGGAGAGGTAGGGTTTCATTTTATCAAGAGTGGCCCTGATCTTACAATGAACCAAAATACATGTAAACTCTGACATACAGCACCAACGAATAGGAACGTCGATCCAAACTTTAGACTGGCACTGTGTGTTATCAAGGTCATATGGTCTATAAATGTCTGAGCTGTTTGTGCAAAATATTAACAAAGTCTACGTGTACACGAGTACACAGCGCGAATGTTTTCATGACATTTTTCCGTTTTTATCATATTGTATTTCTGCTAACTGTAATATAATCCCTGCTGAGAAGAGACAGAGAAAGCACACAAGAGTGTTTCCTGTTTAGATATCTCTCTGAGACCAGCCAGGAACAGAAAGAGGGAGGGAGTGAGAGAGGGAGGGAGGACAAACAGATAAGGAAGGAGAATGGAGGTCAGATGGGTGTCTTATCGGTCTCCTTTGTGTGTGTGTTTGTATGTGTGTGTGTGCATGTGTGTGTGTGTGTGTGTGTTTGTATGTGTGTGTGTGTGTACCTTCATAGAGCTGGGCATATTGTGGGAACCCTGCAGCTCTCAGCCAATCACAAGCCTCCTTAGCTTCGATCTCTGAAAGACAAAAGACATCAGGGATTTAGACAGTTGCAGAGGACATGCCTTCTTAATAGACAGACAGACGACATGTCTTCTCCACAGACAGACAAAGAGGACATGTCTTCATCTGACACCGAGGCATTGTCTTCATCCGAGACAGACACAGAGGACATTTCTTCATCAGACACGGAGGACATGTCTTCATCATAGACAGACACAGAGGACAAGTCTTTGTCATAGAGAGATAGAGAGAAAAAGTCTTCATCATAGACAGACACAGAGGAAGGGTCTTTGTCATAGACAGACACAGAGGAAAAGCCTTCGTCATAGACAGACACAGAGGAAATGTCTTTGTCATGGTGATGTGCTCTGAGAGACGTTGAACACAGAGAACACAACAGACCCAGTGCAGGATATTTACAGCACAAGAAGAAGACTTTCCCTGGGGAATTTCTTGTTTCCTGAGAAATCCACAGAGCGATGAAACCGGATTGGTTGGCACGGGGCCAGACACTGACTTCCTGGTGGAGTGGAGACTTCCCGGGTTAAAAGTCAAGATATTTGGAAAAATGTTTTCGTGGGGATATAACAGGTTTCTACTAGATGCACATTCAGTACAGATCCAGTATGGATAATATCCTTTTGTATAGACTCCAGCATAGACTCAGTATAAAAACAGGTCATACACAGCATAGGCTCATTATAGACTCCAGTGTAGACCCAGTATAGACTCAAGTATAGAACTAGAACATACACAGTATATACCGAGTATAGACTCCAGTATAGACCCAGTATAGACTCCAGTATAGGCTCCAGGATAGACTCCAGTATATACCCACTTTATACCCAGTATGTACTGATTATAGACTCCAGTATAGACTCCAGTATAGACTCCAGTATAGGCTCCAGTATAGGCTCCAGGATGGACTCCAGTATATACCCACTTTATACCCAGTATGTACTGAGTATAGACTCCAGTATAGAGTTGCCCCGGAACAGACCCAACATAGACCCAGTACAGACTCCAATACAGACCCTGTATAGACTCCAGAATAGACTTAAGTATAGACTCCAGTATAGACTCCAATCCAGACCTAGTATAGACTCCAGTACCGATTCGGTCGGCATTGACTTGACTACTCTTTCTGCTGACACAGGTCTTGCTCATAGCTTGATTGACATGCTATTGGGTTCTGTGTGTGTTTATAAGTAGACACTAATGAAACCATTCTGCGGGGCACTTTGCTGAGAGCCAAACTATAAACAATGGGCTGACAGCCAGTACGCAAACACACACACACACACACACACACACACACACACACACACGCTGTATTTCCAGGGTCTTTCTAAATGTTGTAGTTATTCACTTCCGTGTATTTCCTGGT
>JAVQJS010110150.1:0-12032 GCA_036024795.1 Galaxias rostratus | reverse complement strand
TCTGTGCACTGTCATATTTTTGTAAACCCACTATCTAGCAAACGGGTGAAGAGTAAGGGATGGGCACAGTTATTCAATTATTCTACTTATAAAGGTAGCTGTATTGGATTATTATGTTTATAAGATGTGATTAATTGGTAATTGTATATTAATTATATATTGTTTATTAAAGGTCAGTATAAATGCTATTGCAAATATGTAAAAAAAAAAAAGAAAGAATTTCACAATTGCAATGCATCAGACAAATTTTCGTGCTTTTCTTGCTTTCTGCGTCACGTAGTTTGACCCTGAAGGCAGCTTGCGCACTAAAGTCAAGACAGCGCTCTATGCTAGTGCGCTAGATCCTCAACACAAACATGTGACATTTTATTAGCGTAGACTCTCTCTGCTCAGAGATCAGACAAAACATGTCCAAAATGTGGGGCAGAGTAAGAAATGTTTTAGACATATTTCCATCTTACAAATAATATATTTGATGGTATTATTGTTAAGATATTACATGTATTATTATATTACATGTATTATTATTATATATAAATTGTAATGCGTAATTCGAAGCAGCTTTTGCTGAAAGTGGATATCTGTTGATATTGCAACGATATGTGTACGTCTGTGTGTGTAATTGTGTTTGTGTGTGTGTGTACTCCTCACGAGAAAAACGGTTATCCAGTCTGTGACAGTTGATAGGGTTGGTGCCGTAGAGCAAGACGTGTCTCTCTGAGTGAACTGACTCCAGCTCCTCCACAGTAGCCTTCCTACTCTGGATTTGCTGCACCAAAAAAAGCATACGCATAATTATTTTCAAACCTTTTATGGTCGGCAGACCATACTCTTTCACTATACTGATTGTTCACTTAATTTCTCCATCCTATCTTTTCTACCAGTGAAATATGACACGGCCACTTATGCCGTCCGTTCCAGCAAAAAACTGAAATTCTTAGGTTCCAACCAGGAACAAAGTTTTAGGGTTCCAAACCAACCCTAATTTTTGTCTAATACTATCTGAAAATATTGGTGGGAACCGGAACTGAACCCAATCCCTGTTGGTGGAAAAGGCCTAAACAGAAACTGATTTCAGGATTAAATATTAGAAAAAACTTCTGAATTTCCTACGCTGTTAAGTTGTACGCTTCAAAGTGACAATGATCTTGCATAGCAATTAGGGGAGAGGATAACAAAGATAACTGTTTGTGGGGTGCAGGGGCGAACCTCACACTGATTCCGAAGGCCTCGTTCATGGAGTCGGGACCAAATGCTATGAATCCTTCCAGGATGTTCTGGGTGGCGGCTGCTGTCTCCACAGCGGCACTGATGCTTTTGCATTTGGACGTCGTAAACCAAACCTAAGCACACACCATCCACATTACATTAACATCCTGCGGATTATATAACAGGTTGCTTTTTCTGAATGTATGTAAAATAACCAAACCGCCAAACTGCATTCCATCCATGCAAGCTGAATGACCCCACACATATATATCAGCAACCTGGTCCCTTACCTGTGGTGAAGCGGAGCTTGGTGGGCATCTCTAAACCATGGCTTGACAGGGACATGGTGTTTTCTGTGGAAGGAGGGGGTAGAGGCGTGGGCAGGGAGTTGGAGGCTGGGGAGGACTGGGTTCTAAACAGCGGGCGGTGGACCAAATTGGGCTCCAACTGCACCGGAACACACAGCGAGTCCAGGTGGGCTGCTGGCTTTCTATTCGCCTGCTTTTGATGATCCCAATAAACAGACTAATGGCAGAAGAGTGACACAACAGAGGCTTTAAACAAGGAAGACAGGTGTGGCTATTAAAGCATTCATCAGGTTAATAAACACACTTAAAAAAACAGACCCAGCAATGAAATACAAACCACATGATAAAAATTGTCAGTTGGTGACCCTCGAGCTGTTCGGACATTAAAATGACCTATGGCAAAACCAAGTCTAAAACACACTGTGAGTGCACTGTACAATGACTCCCTCTATTGGCCTATTAATAACATACCCAATACATGTCTGCCAACATTGAGGTCAAAAGGTAAGTCTCAAATAGATTTAAATACAGTGTGTATGAATGGCACTTTGATACCAAACAGAAAAAACAATCATCCCTGGCTGACACACTCAATGCAAACCCAACATCACAATGGGTTGGCCCAGGCCTGACCTCTAACATGCTAGTGTCTCCTACTGGCACCCAGATATTGCTAAAGAATTATAGCAATAAGCGAATTAATTTGCAAAGTATGTAATAACTTTAAATTCCTTAAATATAAAGCAAAACATTTAAACAGGGAAACATTGAGGAGATTTTTGAGTATTATTTGCCATGTAGCAGTCCGTGCGATTACAGTTCGGAGTCAAGTCAAGTTGTTTTTGCCAGTGGAATAGCAATTTTTTTCACGACAAAGTCAGTCTCTCCTAAATCATATCATGTTACATCAACTTAACTGAAAGTCTAAAAGGGAGGGAGAATGAAGATCCCCATTTAAAGGAAGTTTAGATTGGAGGTGACTATGTGTGTGCTGATTGGTAATTGCATTTTTCTTCCAAAAACTGTTCTGCTGCTTTACCCTTAGGATGATCTAGTTCAATGATGTGTTTGGATGCACAACACTATGCTAACTGCTTTAAAGCCTGACGGCATGATAGAAATCATATCATGCTATCATAATATCACATTTGTGGCACAATAACATCAGCATTCCTGTCAATTCTATTAAGACAAAATGTGTTGAAAAACCTTGAAAGTGTGCATGATCGTGCCAACTGCCAAATCAATTGAATCATTTTAATTCACAATCAATTGGAATGAAATCTGAGACAATTAGCAGGCTATGCGACCTCATAGTTTATATGACTCAGTGATGCATGAATACATTTAATTATCTAAAATAGTCTGCAACAACTGTTATGCAGTTTATATGTCCCACTTGAGACTAAACCCAGGCGATCCAAACATGGATGGATCTGTGTATAAAAATTATCCTCAAAATTCATTATATTTTTTATGGTTAACTGCTATGTATTTTAAAGTGCTTGTCTCCAAATGGGACATAATGGATAGAATGGGTATTTGTAAAATATCCTCTTTGTCAATTGTTGAACAATTTACTCAAAATGTTGTAGAACAAAATTTTACCAGCCTGTTCAGCTTTCTTTAGCTTTTATGGCCATCTTCCCTAAACCGTTATGTACATTTTTATCACCAATAAATCCTACACCCCCCCCCCCCACACACACACACACACACACACTCATCCCCCCACCTCAACTCACCCTGTTAAAAAAGCCTTATTCACACAACTAATGTGATAGACAATTTCCCTTTTCCCTTGATTTTTTTTTAAGGCAGCTCCTTTGGGATGTAAAATGCCCTACCTGACTGAGGGGGAGTGTGTGCTGATACGTGTATTCCTCCAAGCTCTCCCGAGACGAGGAGGTGGACTCAGTGTCACAGACTGAGTCGGTGCTGGTTCCACTGAGCCTCCTCCTATGACATTTCTCCTCACACAGTAACCCGTGGACTAAGCCGCAACTAGACCGAATGTGCTCGGAGTCCAGGACATCCTCTGATGGGAAGTGTGTGAGTGGAGGCTTCACGACAGGCTTGTTCATCAGCTGGGGAAAGAAACAAGTTCAATTTATTATTATAATTTGTATTGTTGTTTTTACGAAAAATGCACCACGCTCAACTCTTTTATTTACTTCTACAGAGGAGCAAGCAAAGTTTTGTCTAGTTTTAATGAAAGAAAAACATGGCAAAGGCAGTAACAGTTGCAGGGGAGGTTTTCCAGCATGCTAATGTCCTTCAAAGGATAAGACCTTTGTGCAACGTTTGTCATATATACTGAGATTTTCATTTAAATCTCTTGTGAACAAGTATGAATACCAGCAGGCCAGCAGCACTTTACTTTTCATGAAGAAAACCGACACACAGTCAGTACTGTTTCCAATGTGTGCACGTGTGTCATGACCTCACCTTGCCCAGGTGTACATTTTGCTTGAGCAGGCCATTAAGCAGCAACTGTTGCTGGGTGAGAAGGTGTGGGTGAGTGGGCAGAAGTGCCTGACTGTAGGTCAGAGGCTCCGAGCATGTTCTCCCCAGTGGCTGATGGCTGTGGCCTGGCACTTCCCTTCTACAGGGCAAGGGGCAGGGGGGGTATGGCTGCTGTTGTTGGGAAGAGCTCAGACCATGTACTGGATGATTGAAGTAAAGAGAGGCAGAAGAAGAGAAGGTGTTTTGCCAAATCAAGGTAAATCATTGTGCACATGATACAATAACGTAATTTCACATTTAATTAATGTCATGGCTGTGCATGCTAGGCAACTCAGAACGTGTCAACAGGCAGGGCAAAAGCAATTATATATTATTATATAATTATAGACATAGACGCAATATATTTAAATACCTCCAATGCCACCTAAATACACCAAGAATTTTATGTGCCCAGACAATTCATGTTCGGCCAACAGGTAATCTACTTTATTTCCATTGCTTGTTTCCAAGAATTTTAGCACAGATAGTAATCTCAGAGTTTGACGGTCTTTTACCTAGGCATATTTAAATATATGGCCTCAACTGTATGCAGTAGGGGAGACAGTAGAGGTCACTATTGATCTATATGGGAGTCAGCAACACCAGCAGCACAGTGAAACACCTTTAATTTGAAGTTCGATCGTTGATCAGAAAGAGAACCAAGACAAAGAGAATTCGGGTGGTCAACAAAGGCTACCTAAACTGTACCAATCTGGATCACACGGTCATAGAAACTACAAAGGAAAGGAATAAAAACTAGCACTTTTTGAATACATATTGTGTTTAATAAGCAACAGTAGCAAAAAAAACTGCCCTCTTCAACAAACCCCAAAATCTTGTTAGATACCCTAAAACTAATTTACATTTAGGCCAAACAAACATATTTAAAGACATACTATAATTTTGCTAACTTGAGACTATACTTCATCTGCTTTTATTGTTGTGTTATTACAGGCTATGGCCGAAAATACAGCAAGTTAAAAAACATAACAAAACTAGTGCTTAAAACTTAATGCCAGGAATTGTTTCTTCAAGATTAATTTCATTTTGTAGTATTATCTGTATTATGAGTGTATCCCTAACATTCCCTTCATTCTTCATAGAAAAAGAATCTCTAAATTGTCTAAAGGACACTTTGGTTCATCCTTGGGAGCTACTTCTAAATGCATGAATACCATGTTTGTATGTACAAAAAAGATAGAATGCAACTATAAGCACATTGGGACTACACAGCCGCAATACTGCTCAGGAAGAAGAAATGTTTTGTCTCCTATAGAGAAACATACTTGTGCAAAAGGTGTAAATAAATATTGGAACAACTGCTAAGGACCTTGTGAAGATGCTGGACTTAACAAGTACAACAGTATCATATCCACAGTAAAACAAGTCCTCAACATAACCTGAAATGCCGCATAAGAGGGGAACGCCTCTGCTCCAAAATCGCAATAAAAAAGCAGACAACTGTCTACAACACAGCTCGCACTGGGATCAAGACAAAGATTGTTATTTTTCGAGAAATAACCTCTGGTCTAATTAAACAAAAAATGTAACTGTTTTGCCATGTAGACCATCATTGCCATAATTATGTTGGGAGGAAAAGGCAGGAGGCTTGTAGACTGAAGAACACCTACTGGGTATTCCAAATAGAAAATGACCCCAAGCTTACCTTCAGGGTTGTGGCAAAATAGCTTGAGAAAAACAAAAGCCAAGACTTATATTGTCCCAATTACAACAGCCCAACCTCAATCCAAAAGAAAATGTGTGGGCAGAACTGTGAGCAAAGAAGCCTACAAACCTGACTGTGTTACACCAGGGCTGTCATAATGCATGGGCCCAAATGCCTGCAACTTACTGTGAGCAGATTGTTGAAACCTACCTGAGACAACTGACCAAAGTTAAACATTGTACGTTGTAAGTATCCACTTAAAAATACTACAAAATACTAAGTCTATGTAAACTGACAGCAAATGGGAACGTGATTAATTAAATTACATCTCTAAATAACTTTTTAATCTATTATCATTCTGATATTACACTCTTCAAACAAATTTGGGATTTACAGACCTAAAACAGGGAATGTCTAAAAGTCATGACTTGTGAAACACTCACTTTGAAAGTATTTGGCCAAAGTTAAACTTCCAACTTCTAATATGTTTTTACAGCAATTGAATAATTGTGAGAGTGCTGGTTTTCATGAATTTTCTCTGGGAGCCTTGCTAAGTTCAGAAAAGATTAGCCCCTTATGTGGCTCATCAACTAAGAAAAAATTACAAAATTACAAAAAAAAGATATTTGGTGTGAGTGTGTTTCTTACAACTGAGGAACTGTGTATGTAATTGCCCAGTGTTGGGCTCGAGAATGAGCATGGGCTGCATGCGCTGGCTTAGAGATGAACTCCCATCCAAGGGAAGGTAAAGCCGAGGGAGCCCTGCCACTGGCAGGACCGTAGCCAGAGGGTAGCCTGGAACTGGATCTCCATCAGCCTAGGGGGTAGGAGAATGTGAGGACACGTGAAGAATACAGGGCACACGTGAAACCGAGTAACGGCAGGTTGATCAACATGAAACTAATTGTGACACAATTATACCCTGACAAAAGGAAAGAAACATCTGTTCAGTTTCTATTTGCCATTTTCACACAGTTTGAAAAGGAAGTCAGTAATGGGCATACGTGCCTGCTTTGTTAGAGACAGTGACCCCTTGAGACGTAATTAATAAATTTTATACTTCTCCCTTTCATGTATTTACACTGCTGTATTTTTTCCTGTTCCTATTAGAGAGTTATTACAAGAAATATGGGTGAGAGAACAGTCTGCCACAGTCCATATTAGTATTGTAAATTCAGTGGTAAGATAGAATAGCTGTGCATCACAATCAAGTTTAATTCCTGTTTCAGCTCACTAGCCTTTCAACAGCCAAGCAACTGACAACTAGCAACAATGATATTAACAATCAGGTTAGCACACAACAATTTTATTTAGATTGGCTCAGTTTAACAACATGCTTTTGAAAAGCTCTGCTGATCCGCCCCTTATCAACCTGCAATCAAATTGGTATGTGCCTCGACACCAGAATGTGTTTGCCAGAGCCATTGCTTTTGCAGACGCTTAAGCTTTTTCAAACAACATGTCATGGTAGCATACATTTAATATATTGTTGATGGAGTGAAAAAGAGAGAAAGATAAATAAACAATATTTATTTACTTTTAATTACTCAAAGTGTTGTGGACAGCTGAGCACTGTTGATGGAAAACCCGTTGGTATTAATAATTTATTCAAATGGGCAGTGATGAAGTCACATGGCACAGTCTCAAATATCTCTGTCTAAATCATTCAGACTTGATCCTGCAGCACAGAACAACACATCATTTCCTATTGAAATAATCTTGAAATTATCTTCCGCGATTGGTTGGGTTATGTTGGCTCCCTGAGCATTGCATTAACTAAAGTGAATGGTCTGTCTGGAGAAGAATATGTACGTTGCTGACCGTCACACTATTAAAACCATTGTGGTACATAAATATTTGTCTTGCATTTTTATCATTAAAAATGTACTTCAATATAACTTTTCAATAGATCATATTGTACTGATCTTTCACAATATGAAAAGCGTTTTATTACATTTTATCTATATTTTAAGAACAAAAAAAAAACATATTCCTAAAGGTGGCTCACCTCATGAGCCAGGCTTGCAGTAAGGGCCACGTTACCAGACAACAGCCTGTCATTGGGTGAGTTCGATTCTGAAACTGGTGTGTTGCTGCCGATGGGAGAGGAATCTACAAGATGGAAATAAGTAGCAGCCAATCATCATCACACAGGAAATGTACCGTAACCGTTGTTATACAATTTAATTACAATTTCACACCGCATATTCCATACTTTCTATGCTGTGTTCAGTACTAAATTATTCTAAATAAGAATAAAAAAATTCCACAAGTATCCAGACTTTATCCAATACACATTGAAATATACATTTTTTTGCATTAGTACGAAAGTGATTGAAAGAGGGGACACACCCCTATCCAGATTCTCTAGCTGGCTGTACTTGACCATGGGTGGGGCACTGGATTTGCGCTGGAGAGGGTTTTGCCTAGAGTTGATGTGTCTCCTCAGCGCACCTTTTCTCTTGAGGATTGGCTCCGATGCTTTAAATACATGCAGAGACAAAAACGCACACATGCACACACAGTTTACACACAGTGAAATCTCTGTATTCTTAAAATTATGAATATATCCTTACTCAAAGTACCTTTGTGTTTCTCAATAGCATTCATTTAGGTCAATTTATGAGGTAACACTCATATTTCCGTTATGAATTACAGACCCATTTATTTTACCTGGAGATTACCTTATCAAAGCACAGATGGCTCAAACAAAAGTACACCCTTAGCAGCATGGATAACACAGCAAAGTTCCACATTTACCTTTGCCAAGCAACAAAAGAGCCAAACAAAGCAATCAATCAGCTAGTAGCTCAAGTATAACAAAGAAAGCTTAAGTGACTGCACAGCATTGTTGCTACATCTGGATAGCGGTAGGCGCTAGTAGGGAGGGAGTGTGAGAGCTGATGGCTACCAGAACAACACCGGTTCATGATTGCCTTTTGAGTGGTGTAGCAAAGTGGGCATCTGGGAAGGTGCCACTCATTGTGTCAGAAGTAGCAGCTGGCATTCTCACACGGTTCAATTTACTTCTCCTTTTGGAAATGTTAGGTAATGTTTGTGAGCTTTTCTATCTCTTTCTCTCTGTTGTTTTAGAACTGTCCTATGTTTCTTGCCCCTGGGGGAGCTTGTTGGATTTGCTTCACTTATACATTTACGTTCACACACAAATGCTCTGGCATACAGTACATGGTGACACAGATGCACGAGCCCAATTGCACAGACAGTTGTTTGGTTCAAAAAAGAGAAAGGAAAACTAGAAATGATCTTAGATAGGCAATGATGTCATTATGTAGACTTATTCCACTCTATGCAGTCTCACCCGTTCGTCGGAGAGCAAGGTCCTTGCGCTGATCACATATTGGAGGGTGAGCAGGAGACACCATATGAGGCTTTGGAAGCATGCCAGGATCTGGGGCCAGTTCCCTAGCCAACCAAGAAAGGACAGTTTGGGGACAAACATTACAGGTGATATGTTAGACCTAGAAATAAATAGTTTTTAACACAATACATTTAGTAAAAAGGTGGTCCAGTAAATATCTCTTTCCAAGAACATGCAGTTAAGTGACCCCTCACCTGTAACCCCTGGGTGTGGGGGTGCTGGTATTGGGAGTGTTCCTCTCCAGAGCAGCCTGCTTCATGATCAGCCGCTTCCGCAGGGCCTGCCTCACCTGTGGACTGGCCACTGCACCTGCCAATGCCAAAACACAGTAATTTAATAAGGAACCGTATCATCACACTGAACTGCCGTACATTGGATGGTTAAAATAGTCTATAGCACATCTTTTATCTCAATGTCAACGTTCATTCAGGACAAAATCGTGTATAATTGTGACTAACACTTTTTCATTCAGACATGATATAAAGCATATTAAACATTAAGTTTGCAACCAAGTGTAAGTCATTCTTAAAAGCGTTTTTTCATTTTCAGACAAAGCACAAGCTTTGTCTCAGAAGTAAAGAAAACACAAGAATTTTAGGGACGTGAGGTATAAGATACACACATTTTGACACAAAACCAAGATTAGGATTGCATGCAACCAGAACTGTGGTATTACCTTTTTGAAGTATTAACTTGCTCAACAACAAGCGTTGTATGAAGAAAATGTGTTCCATAAAAATAAATTCTTGCAATATTACTCACTCTGCTCATTCTTTCTCTTATGCATCAACTGTTGCAGTTCCTGTCTCTTCTCCTGGTCTTTCTCAAGCTGTCTCTGCTCAAGGTTATGCTGCCAAGAATCATGATTCATATGTAGGGAATAGAAGTCAGTACATTTTGAATATTTGTGGTGATCTCAATCGACTCTGGCTTAATATTGGTCAGTGCTAAACAGTATAACATGGCCTTGCACTAGGTTTGACACCGTCTTTATTCCAACTCACCTGCATGTGCTGTGGCAAAAGTTTCTGGGAGTACTGGGGTGAGAAGGTCGCCAGGAAGAAACTGTGGTGGTATGGCGCCAACATGGTCGGGTCTGGGGCAGTTCTCACCAGCCTCTGGGTAATGCTAAGGTCCATATAACTCTATCCCTGCATAGGGGCAACAACCAGGCCTGGAGTTAACTCATACACTAGAAAGGAGCAGGGAGTTGTGGAAAGTGAGACTGTGATTAAAAGCCATGGCCATTCGGGAGGGGGGGTGGGGCACAATGTCAAGAAAGTTAATGTTTTGAAGATGCTTCAAAGACAAGATGAAACATGCTTTGTGTCTATGGCTATGACTTGATTTGAGTTAGGGGTTGCTGTTGTTGTCTGCAGGGACATTTCTAGAATGGAACAGAGTAAATTCTATCTAATTATTGTTTTCTTTCATTATTTTGTTTTTTCTTCTCACATTGGGGATTAATACAGCCATGCTTCCTGAAAATCACTAATATCCAGGATGACAATTAGTTATTTTAATGTAAGTTGATTGTTTGGGATATTCTTAAATGTAAATATTCTTTAACCAAAGTGTGTTCACCAGTGCATGTAAACCAGTCATTTATCATTGAAATTATTTCACCCAAAGTGAAAGTTGTTCAATGCAAAATCACATTCAAACCGTTAGCCAAGGAAGAGCAGCGACTGATATGAGGAGAGCTGACATAAATTGAAGGACAGAAGGAAGTGAAAGGCAGAGGGGGGGGGATAAATAGTCTTTGTTTGTGGCAGAGGCAAGTGGTTTACAAGAAAATGTCACCTGCCCACAGCCTTTTACCAAAAACAGGACTTGAGTTTCCCTTAATGCGCACAAAAAAACACCTCTCAGTGAGTAGCATGGCAGATAAGTAAAAGATTATAAACCTCAACAAATCTGATGAAACCTTGATGGTGCATTTCCCGCCAGTTCAATCAACAAATAAAAAGATCAACATAGTTGAGATATCCTTGATAACAGTGCAACTATATTTTGATCCTGGGTCGTTCACTAACTTCAATGTTGTCCGGGCTGTCAAAAACGGCTGACATGTAATACCCCTTGAGAACAAATAGTGATGTTAGGAATGCAGTTTTGCTAATATACAAAGAAGAGTGGAGGAGTGCAATACGGAAGGATACACCTCTTTCCTTTACGCAGACACCAACTATAGCTAGGAGAAAGACTTAACCGTACCAGTATTTTTCCTGACTGACTAGTATCACAAGCATTAGTCAACATTACTGACATACTTTGTTATACTTTACTGAGTACACCCTGAATAGTCTCTATTCCACTGTGGTGCAACATATCCATGTCCTCTCATCAAAAACAAAGAGAAACCATATTGGCCTGTTGTTCTTCATTGAAGAGTCTGGTTAAATGAGTCTATCTAGTGGTACATCATTCCAGCTAAATCTCTCTGTCAACATTATTGGTATATTAATGTAATCTAGTGTTCTACCAGTTTGCTGACCAGCCTCTCCAATCAATCATGTTTTCCACACAATCTCGTTCTCAATGAATGTGACAAATAAAACCAACTCCTTCAACATTACTAACTAAAATTGTTATTTCCAGGATATACTCGGAAGAACATTCTGTAAATACAAAACACTGTTTCTGCTGGAGTGATTTGCCACAGTCCTTAAATCCAGCAAACCTAATTTAGGGTCGAGAGAATGACTCAGAAAAGTCATTTTTTCTGGGTGTGGGGGGAGTTCGGGGAGGCTGTGGAGAAGGACTTTCGTTTGGCCACAAGGAAGTTCTGGCAAACCATTAGGTGTCTCAGGAAGGGAAAGCAGGGATTGTCTCAGGCTCTTTTGAGCAGGGGAGGAGAACTGCTGACTGGAGATGTCGTCTGGTGGTGGAAAGAGCACTGAGGAACTTCTTAACCCCTCCAACACGTCCTCTGCGGAGGAGGCAGAGTTTGAAGACCCAGGGG
>JAVQJS010110102.1:0-16800 GCA_036024795.1 Galaxias rostratus | reverse complement strand
ATGGCTAAGCATTACATTATATTATCAATTTTAGCTTCCTTATTTTTTATAAAAATCGGGTTTTTAAATTAATCCTGTAACATTTACCTTGTTTTCTTCACCAGATGTCTCCTTTGCGTCAGCCCATGCTGTCCCCAAGTCGAAACCCTTGTGAGATAGCTCCAAATGAAAGAGGAAGTTCGGTTGACCAAAAGGTCTATTGAGTTGATAGCCAACCTTACATTTCTTACTACACCTTGTTGACATTGATTCGGATTCCAAAGCTTTATTTTAAGAATACGATCTTGTTATTAGACTCCTTAATTATTATTTTTAAAAATTATGTAATTGCTATGTCATCTCGTGTCGTTTAAAGTAAAAATTCTAACCGTGTGATTTGCCTATTAAACTGGTATCGACCGCCATCTAGTGGCAATACCATGTTTTTTTCGGTTAAAGGGGTCAAAAAGGCTACGCCGCACATCCTCACGAAAGGGGCGCGCAGTTGCTCGTATTAGAGAACCAGAGTTAATATTTTTCTATGAGTCTCCCCAATTAAAAAATGTATTACATTCATTAAATAATTAATTACAAAATGCACATGGAATGCATAGGGATGTCTCAATCAGTCCATTTAGGCCGACTATCCTATGTGTACGATAGAGTAGTACACCCGTTAGATCGGGAGCGGGTTTAATAAGAAAAAAAGTATGGATGAAAGCTTTATGAAATATATTCTGCTACGATCAACTCCTTTGCAGAATTTTGCTGCTCCAGGAGGGGTTGTTATGGAAACAATTGTTAAACGTATAGCAAGGAGATCTCCTGTAATCTATCATCGCGCACCTATGCGCCTGTGCAAGGAGCGCACATATTTTAGCACGTACGTAGAGATATGAGCGATTTTGAACCGGCTTTGGCTTTACATGATTTAGTTTATTTGTCAGCGTAGACAGGCATGTGTAAGGGACTATACTGTCCACGGATCTTATTACGATTTTACCACAAAGTTAGCTATTTTGTAATGTAGCGGCACGCACAGCTCTTGTTTAGAACGTTGCAGCGTCATAGTCAGTGTTGCGTTAAATGTTAGACGTGCTCATTTTTGTATTTCTCTGAAGAAGGCAAGTAGTAACAATACACATACGTTTTAAAATACGTTGCCCTGACAGTTATTTTTTGATAGATTTGTCTTTATCTTTCTCTTGATTATATTAACTTCGATGTGTGCGTTTTGATCAAGGTAATAATAACATATTGGTCAAATATAGTTTTAAAACTGTAACAATAGCCCACTTTTGGAAGCCAAGTATAGTGTAATTAATTCCGGTGTGAGAAGCTGACAAGTGTAGCCAGGCTGCTCCCTGCTAAACAATTTGACCTACTTGGTTGGTACTCTAGCCTTTTGTTGCACTTGTCTTGCAGACAAGTTATTTTCAGGACACATGTCGATAACGTTACACTTTCAAGTGTATGTATATCGAATTTGATACGCTATTTAATACTACATGGCTCCCTGTCCGATCTCCAGGAGAAAGAGAACTCATACTCGATGCCGATTTTCTTTGGTACCTTTTTTTTCTTGACAGCCAGCCTGTGAATAGCCAAGGCCAAGTGAACAATAAGACGTTCCAATGTCGATGACAGCATGAGATAGGCAGCAAGAGCCCTGGGCCTCTGAGACCAATCAGGGTCACTGTCTGCATGGAGGTCACCAGGATATGCAAGACCTTCCAGGCTGGAAAGCAGGAGGCAGGTCACATCCCATGCACAGACAGTGGTGAGAGACCTTCTAGCATTTATCAAGCCTGAATATATGAAATTCACTCTCCTGAGGGGCAATCTTGTCTCGTCAGTTATACAGCAATGTAACATTTGACTGAAAACCTTTACAACTGTAGTTAAGCCCTGGGTGAAGATAAACGTCATTGCTTGTGTTTTTTTTATTTTATTTTTTATGTGGCTTAGTATTTAGGCGACAACGTGTTATGAGTACAAACCCCATGGTTTAGTTTCACATGTACTTTTGTACTGCAAGCCTGTGTTCAGCGAATGTTTAATAAGTCTCAAGGTCACACTTGAAACTGGCAGGCTGCTTAATTTTTGAATGCACAGGCCACACATAAACATTTAATGGGGTTGTTCTTTTTGATCCCTGTCTTTACAGGGCACGGTCTGGGGTATCAGTTTCAGTAATTTTACCATTGTTCACTCTGTCATGGATTCATGCACACTGAGACTATTACATGGGGATTGTGTTAAGGAACACTTGTTACGTAAAATGATTACTATTAGAGTATTAGTCGTAGCTTAGTATCAACTTGTGTCCATGCAGTGGGGTTAGATGTGTGTTATGTCACCTTACGCTCCAGCCCCAACAGGAGAGAGGGGAGGCCCTTCCAAATATCAGCAGAGTAAAGCCGATTATCAGCGACGCCCCCAGTCTTCCAGAAGCCTCATACTAGAGAAAAAACAACATTCATGTAGTTAACCAGAGCATCCTACCTACGCAATATCACTTAAAATGATTGCAATATAGTCATTTCAATTTTTTGGGTGTGGGGAGGGGGCTTTGATTGAAAACGATGAAAACGCCGTACTTTCCATTATTTATTTGCGTGTGCGTGCGTGTGTGTGTGTGTGTGTGTGTGTGTGTGTGTGTGTGTTTGTGGGGGGGGTTTCAGCATCACCACCTGACAGCAAAGTTCGTCGAAGCCTGTTCAACTATCCAGTCATTAACCCAGACAGACTGAAGACAGCCAAAGCACTGGTGGAGAAAGCTGTAAAGGTAATACAACGGGCAAGGGAAAGCCCCTGAACTCTGTCCAGGTTGCTGAATATGACCATGCTCTCTCTCCCTCTTTCTCTCTCTCTCCTCTATGTCTCTATTTTTCTCTTTCTGTTTCCCCCTCTTTCTGTCACTTTCTGTCGCTCTGTTTCTGAGTCTCTCGCTCTCTGTCACGCTCTCTCTTCTTCCTTTCCACATCTCTTTCTCTCGCGTTCTCTCTCTCTCTCTCTCTGTCTCTCAGTTGCGGAAGGTGTTCTCCATCCAGGGTCCGTATCCGGTGATAAGGGCCGGGCTGAGGACTCGAGGCTGGGTGGAGCGTCGCCTGCCTCGTCCGCCCCAGCCGTGGAGCCGCCCGCGGGCCGAGGGGGACGAGGACGGGAATGACGCCGACGACAGCGAGGACGACGACGGTGAGCTCCGCGGACAGACCGGCGGGGAGGGGGGGGGGGGGGGGGGATCTTTGTGTTTCGTCACGGGGAGCTTTCTCTTCTTTCTCTGTAGTTTTTAAACGTTCTGCCTCGCCCCTCTTCTTCAGACAGTCCGGAGGAGGGAGAGAACGAAGAGGACCCGGACGGCATCTACGATCTCATGGTAAAAGATCGGCGTTTCCTATGGGTTCACGAGAACATCAAAGATGAAGTTCGAATGTCATTTGAAACCTTGTGACTTTCTTGAACCCCCCCTCCCCCTGCACTTTTTTTGGTGTGGTAGTCTCGCATGGTTCGAAACGAAATCACATACTTCTACTGGACTACGATGAGAGAGACCTCCGATGGCCGCTTATTACGAAAAGAACAGATGATTAATCACTTTGCCAAGTCATGCACTTTTACAACAAAGGTGGCTGCGACCATAAAAAGAGACATCATACATTTTCAGCACTGCAACTCTTTATCCTAATACTCACTTCTGTTAGTTGTGGTTTTTTTGTTCCCCTTCCCTCTCTGATTTTTAGGTGGGATTGTGTGTGAACTTAAGGAATCTGCGCTGGTTTGATTCTGCAGACCCAGACACCTTCTTTCCGCGCTGCTACAGGCTAGGCGCAGAGGATGAGAAGCATGCCTTCATAGGTGAAGGTTAACACGCCAATTTCTCATCATGTCCCACCTTTCCTTTCCACTACATATTTACAAACTATTTAAAAAAAAACACACATTCACCCTTACCCTTACCTAACGGAGTGACATTTTCTCTCTCACGCGTTTGCTCTTCTCTTCCACATTTGGTGGCTCTCTTCTCTGCCTGCGTAGAGGACTACAGACGAACGGCCTGCACCAATCTTCTCCAGTGGGTGGTAGAGAGGAGCAAGAAGAATACAGAGCAGGGAGAGGGTGCTAACGGTGATCCGTCCATCGAAGGTAGAGCTTTCACACGAAGCAAAACCGATCGAAAAGACAGAACACTGCAGTCAGTCACAAATATTTTTCGCTTTTTGGATGCCGTTACTATTCAACGTCCGTGCCCTGCTTTCATCCTTAGGGCAGCGAAAAACATGCAAAGGTCGCATTAAGCCATTGGTTTCCTCTGAAATTATTGACAGTGCATTAAAAGTCTGTCAGGAATTCCTCGGGAGCATGGAGCACAGTGACATAGACATCTCTCTGGAAATACCAAAGACCCTTACAGAAGATCAGTGGTCGGAATTTATCAACAACTACTACCTCGTTGTTCAGTGAGTAAGCCAGAGGGATGCTGGGTATATGTGTACATTTGTGCGTGGGGGACGTGCAACCTGTGTGTGTGTGTGTGTGTGATGGCGTTTTGGACTGTCATAGTAGGCGCTGTCTCTTTTCAGTGAAGGAGCTCTGATAAAGGACATCGGGCAATACGTGGAAAGCTGTCAAATGATGCTGCAAAGGCTCCAGGAAGTTTGTCCACAGCTGGACACCGACGGAATCCAGAACATCTGGATTATCAAACCAGGGGCAAAGTCCCGAGGCAGGGGTGAGCTCAGAAAAAAGAAACAAGTGTTTGCTTAAGAAATTGTCACGCACATTTACTCGTGAAAAGTAAGCCTTTTCACTCTGCTAAGAACAAATACATTTTGGATATCCTCTGTGTCCATGCGCATGTTTTCCAATATAACTCAACGCAATGGTACGTGGTCGGTGTTTAAAAGTATCAGTATTAACCAATCAAAACGGTTCCTCCACCTTTCAGGCATAATGTGTGTCAAACGTCTCGATGAGATCCTCAAGCGCGTGGACAGCAACCCATCCCTCATCAAAGACAGTAAGTGGGTGGTTCAAAAGTACCTGGAGCGCCCCCTGCTGGTCCACGGGACAAAGTTTGACCTGCGCCAGTGGTTTCTGGTCACAAACTGGAATCCCTTGACGGTCTGGTTCTATAACAAGTGCTACCTGCGCTTCTCCACTCAGCCGTACACGCTGGAAACACTTGACAAGTATGGACAGGAATTGGAAGGAAATAAAAGTGTCAAAAAAAATCTCACAGATAAACCTTTTGAACTCTTCAGTTGTATCTTCTCCTTTATTCCCTCTGTCATTTTCCTCTACGCATCTCCAGCTCTGTCCATCTCTGTAACAACTCTATCCAGAAGCACCTTCAGCCCTCCCATGAGCGCCACCCGGGAGTGCCAGAGGACAACATGTGGTCCTGTGACCAGTTTAGGTCCTTTCTGTCCGGGCAGGGTCTCGGGTCAAAGTGGGGGTCTGTGGTTGTCCCCGGAATGAAAAAGGCGGTGATACATGCCTTGCTGACGGCTCAGGATCTGGTAGAGTCACGCCGGAGCAGCTTTGAACTCTATGGGGCGGATTTCATGCTAGGTAAGGATGGCTTTCTGCTTTCGATAGGAGGTAAAGTAAGCCTGAGAGGTGAAGGCAATATCTCAGTTAATAAAGGGCAGAAGTGCAATTCCCTTTCAGCATTGTTTTCGAATTTAGATATGATATCGTTTGTTTGGTATATATCCATGTCAACGTAGCAGTAGGCCTAGATGGCGGGGTAAATTATCACAGATATCATAGTTTTTTTTGTCTGTAGGTCGTGACTTGCAGCCATGGCTGATAGAGATCAATGCGAGCCCCACCATGGCCCCCTCCACGGCAGTGACAACCCGTCTGTGTGCCACTGTGCAGGAGGACACTCTGAAGGTTGTCCTGGACCGAAGGCTGGACCGGACGGCACCGACCGGAGGCTTTCAGCTCATATACAAGCAGGTGAGGCCCTAAGATATCATGTGGTTGATCTGGTGGTGAGCATGGAAAGCAGTTGTTGTTTTTTTGCCTTGTTAAATTGAGTTTTTATATGTTTTGGGAACTGAGCTGTGGAGATATATAGCACTACTGATTGAAACCGAGATTTGGATGTAGATTTGTCAGATACTGGGTCATGGGAATGTTGAACTCATCCACCTTGTCTCCTTCTCGACAGGCTGCTGTGGAAGTACCCCACTATGTCGGGGTCAACCTACTGGTCGAGGGCTCCACGATCAAACGCCGGCTTTGCACGTCTCCTTTTTTTAAGTCAGAGCTCCATCCCATGCCACGGGCACAGAGACGATGTGGCACCAGCAAGGAGAATGTACCTATGTCAGGAAAAACTGCGCCTCAACCAAGAAGGCCCCTTAAGACCGTAATGAGAAAAATCTCTTGTGTCAGCCCTAAACCCTCACAGAAGCCTTTTCCCACCCAATCAAAAATTGAATTCTCCTTGATGGGGGACGCAGGGACACCGCATCCGTTTGGACTTCCGTTGAACGCTTGCCACCTGTACGATCACACGGCCCAATCACGTTCCTTGGACTGCTGGAGGAAACCCCAGGCACTGAAGGCCCAATCTGGGAAGACGCAGACTCCGAACAAACGCCAAGCGCCTACTTTGCCACTTGGTGTCATTGGATTGCAAGAACCCACCAAGGAGCCTTATGATGTTCCTGTGCCACCAAGGGTTACTTTCGTCCAATATTCAAGGATCGGGTTCCGTAACTCATTACCGCACCAGAGAACAGCCAAGAACGTGTGTGCAGGAAAGGCCAATCACTGAAGCTTGCAGATTGAGCTCACTTGCTTGGACTAGATTGCTGTCAAAATTGTTGACACAAAACATAAGACTACCTCATAATAAATACATTAATTGATCATGATTCATCGATGTTGTGTGGTGTTGTGAGTGTCTTGTCTACATACTAATCTCAGTGTAAAGTAGGTCTACAATTTTTACTTTTATACGACTCTATATGGATATGGAAGACAAAAGGTCCCTGCTCGTCAGCAGTGATGTAAGAGCGAAATCTGTTTGCGTGCGCGCCCCTGACTAGAGTTATTGCGAAGAAAATGGCTGCGTCCGTATGCAGAGTCGGTAGCACCGTGGGTCGAGCTTTAGCCAAAGCCCGCAGCGTAAGTAATGGAAATGGTTATCATATTTTTCAATTGATCAGGTGATTTGGATAACCAAATACTTAGTAAATCCTTTGAAGTAAACCCACTTTCCGAGCTGACGTTGGCTTAGCTAGCCATGCTAGCTTTGCCCTTTCGCCGGCTATGAACTAGCTAGCATTAGCTTACTAGCTTAGATTGAAGGCAAGGTCAACTGTCAATAGACACAAAACATTTTGATGAAATGGCACCCATGTCTTAGTGAGTACTGTGTTTGATAATGATGCTTCTCAAAAACCGTTTACCAATATTTATAACTATGAGTTTAAAACGATCACCTATTTTTGTGGAATGTCCTCAATTGCCCCTTTCGCCATAATAGTGAGCTAGCTCTAAGTTGGACAGTTTTGATCCGACTGTGTCAGTTCCGGACCTTCACCGACACCGGTACTAAGTGGCCACACTGACCATTAAATTTACTGTCTAATATTCGTTTTTGGGTCATGCTCATTTATAGCATACACAATTTTATATGGTTTAACATTTGTCAGATAATTTGTCAGGTTGTTGTTGTCTTAGACTTAGTCGCTATGCCATGGCCTATGGAGGGGAAAAGTTGTTGCCAATGGTGGCAAGAACATGAACGGAACTTTTTTTTACTTTTAGTTACGTGTTCATTGCTGGAAAGGCAGTTTAGGTTATACCATGGGAGTCCCTCAATAATATACAAATCCATTGTAACCTTATAGACAGTACATTTATGTAGTTCGGCATATGCCTTAAGGCTAAACTGACATGTCCGTGCTAGGTGAATCAATATCAGGACCTGACTCTGACTTAGTGTGATGGAACTTTTTGGGAGTTGAGATCTGTCTACCGACTCCCTAAATTCAGTGTTTTGTTGTAACCAAGTATAATTACAGCTAGTTACTCCTCTAGTAGATCACATTAATTAATTACTGAACTCAAATTATCATTAATAAAGCATCGCCTGTTCGCTACCTACCTTTAGCCCATCTTGCTGTCGCTAAGGCGTGGCCAGGCCTCTGTCAGCTATGCTCAGAGTCTGCTAGGAGCCCCCGAGACTCGTCTCACAGCGCTGGATAATGGCTTACGGATCGCTTCGGAGGAGACAGGACACGGCACATGCACTGTAAGCCATTCCTCATTATCCCCCAACCCCCCCCCCCCAGGCTTAACACTAGTGGCAGTGGCACAACATGTATTTGAACATCCCTTTCTCTCAGGTTGGACTGTGGATCAGCTGCGGCAGCCGGTATGAGACCGAGAAGAACAACGGAGCGGGTTTCTTTTTGGAACACATGGCTTTCAAGGTGCGTATCATAATCATCTGTCACAACGCTGCCTTGTTCCACGGCTTTAGACGAAGCGTCCATCTTAAATTGTAATCACTGTGTAATCACTGTCTTCTCTCTGGTTTACGGTCCTTCCTCCTCCTCCTCCTCCTCTTCCTTCCTAGGGGACCAAGAAGCACCCTCAGACAGCCCTGGAGAAGGAGGTGGAGTCCATGGGCGCTCACTTGAGTGCCTATACATCCCGTGAGCACACGGCCTACTACATGAAGACGCTGGCCAAAGACCTGCCTAAAGGTGAGGCGATGAGTTCTAGCTTAGTAGAGAGGCCGTTTATAAACCCATTTTTACATATAGTCCTGGCAGCAGGTCAGAAACGAAGGTGTACAATCTTTTTCATGTCATATATTGTTCTCAAATTTTCTTTTACGGTTTCAAAGCTGAAAATGACGCATTATTGTATTTGACTAATTCCTCGACTTAATTGTCTTTATGAAATATGTTGATGTGTTACTGAAGCTGTTCCTTGTCTTTCGCCTAGCTGTGGAGCTGCTGTCAGAGGTAGTGCAGAGCAGCGCTCTGAGCGAGGCGGAGATCGAGCAGCAGAGAGGGGTGGTGTTAAGAGAGCTGGAGGAAGTGGAGGGGAGCCTCCAGGACGTGTGCCTGGACCTCCTGCATGCCACGGCGTTCCAGGGCACCCCGCTGGGCCAGAGCGTGCTGGGGCCCTCCAACAATGCCAGGTTGGACAGCACACACACAGGACAACACATTCAAGCGCACATCATTTCACTCTCTAAACACTGTTACATAAACAGTTGGCCTACACTGCATTTTCATAGCCAAACACCTAATGCTAATGTCGATGCGTGTGCTCGTCACTTTATTAAATATGTTTATTAGACCTTTTATCTGCACAGTCCACTTTTTTGCTGCAATAATGTAAATAACGCAGCTGTGAGACAAATAAAGGAATTCCAATTCCGTGCAACCTTTTGGAGATGAACACGTGAACGCTTCTCGATAACGTGTCCATCGGGATGTTTCCGACTGTTTCCAGGACTCTTACACGTGAGGAACTGGTGGAGTACATCGGCAGCCACTACAAGGCCCCCCGCATGGTGCTGTCTGCGGCCGGAGGTTGGTGCACAACGTCTCTTAACGCCGCAAAAATAAACTGCTCTGGGTCGCGGTCTCTGACCGCCGACGTGTTGTCGCTGGCTTCCGTCGGCGCTCTCATTAGCACCCTTGTAAGGGCCCGAGCCTGTCCGCTCCTGTTCCCCGTGTAGGTGTCAACCACGACGAGCTGGTGGGGCTGGCCAAGCAACACTTCAGCGGCGTGTCCTTTGAGTACGAGGACGACGCCGTGCCCATGCTGTCGCCCTGCCGCTTCACCGGCAGCGAGGTGAGACTCGGGGCGGGGAGGTTGGCGTCACGCAGGGGTACATTTTAGTACTCTCGTCTTAGTTGTTCCATCGGCATGCCCTCTCACGAGCTTTAGCCTGTGTGTTTTAGATCATTAAGACGTGTTTGAATCCCACCCGAATGTCTCGTCTATAGATCCGCATGCGCGACGACGCCATGCCCCTGGCCCACATCGCCATCGCTGTGGAGGGAGTCAGCGCCGCGAGCCCCGACATCGTGCCCCTGATGGTGGCCAACTCCATCATCGGCAGCTATGACGTCACCTTTGGCGGTGGAAAGGCAAGGGAGTCAACGACCTCGTCTTTCCGCCTTAATGTTGTCGTGTTCTGCCACCCCCCCTAAGAGTTATTAGGGACGGAGTCACGTGTGTTGAATGGAATGGAATTGATGTTTGGATCCCAAGGGAAATCGTAACCTCAATACTTGTCCGTCGTGCAATGTCAAATCAAACTAGGAAGGCAAGCAAAAATATACTCAATGGCTGCGTTTGGTTTGCAGCACCTGAGCAGCCGTCTGGCTCGTCTGGCGGTGGAGGACGGTCTGTGCCACAGCTTCCAGGCCTTCCACTCGTCCTACAGCGACACAGGCCTGCTGGGCATCTACTTTGTGTCGGACAAACACCACATCGATGACATGATGCACTGGTCCCAGAACGCATGGTGAGTGGCACCTACGCGCTCAACTCCTGCGACTAGCTTTTTAAGACGCACTTCAAGTTGGGGGAAATAACTTTAGGGTCATTCCTGACTGTGTATCGGTGATTCCTAATCTCCCCTCTCTTCTCCTCGCTAAGGATGAACCTGTGCACCACAGTGACGGACAGCGACGTGGCCAGGGCCAAGAATGCTCTGAAGGCCAGCCTGGTGGGACAGCTCAACGGTAAGACCTCTGCCTTCTTCACAGTCACACAGGCACATGGCACGCGGCACACATGTACCGACATCGTGCCGTTTTGAACAAACGAGGCGAGATCTCGCCCTCGTTCGCCGGCGTGACTCGCGAGCGCATACGAGTGTGGCGACACCTTTGCTCCTTGTGTGCAGGGACGACGCCCATTTGCGACGACATCGGCCGGCACGTCCTGAACTACGGCCGCCGCATCCCTCTGGCGGAATGGGACGCCCGCATCGACGTGAGTATAAACCCTAGGCCGCCGCCCACTGCCACCCGGCCTCGGTGTCCGTGTCAGACCTGACCCGCCTCTCTCTCTCTCTGTCTGTCTCTCTCTCTCTCTCTCTCTCTCTCCCTCTCTCTCTCTGTCTGTCTCTCTCTCTCTCTCTCTCTCTCTCTCTCCCTCTCTCTCTCTGCCTCTCACTCGTTGCAGGCTGTGACGCCCAAGTTGGTGCGGGATGTCTGCTCTAAATACATCTACGACAAGTGTCCCGCCGTGTCCGCCGTCGGTAAGTCGCCCCAACGTGTCCGTTGAGAAGCCTTTCAGGCCACACTTCTGCCTCTCTTTGCCTCATTAATATTTTTTTTACATTATTTTTATTTGTATATTTTTTGGGGGGGTTGGATATTTTAGCTCTGTTCTACGTAGTTGCTGTCTGCCACGTCATCAGAATTTCTTTGCAGAACGATCCCGTGTTATACTGTGCACTGTGACAAATCACACACTTTGAACTTTGACCCGACGCGACGTCTTCCCCTTGTGTCTCGTTCTCCCAGGCCCCATCGAGCAGCTTCCCGACTACAACAGGATGCGCAGCGCCATGTACTGGCTGCGGTTCTAAACGCCTCTCCTTCGGCGTGGCCACCTTTGTGTCCGTCTTCTGCTTTTCCCACCGCGAGCCCCAAAGATCGGAGGACTCCTCGGTTTCTCCTCATTCACGCGCATCCTTCATTTCCCTCCCTCGTTTCTCCCCCAAGGTTTTTATTTTACGGAAGACTGATAGCAAGTTCGTTTTATGTCCCGAGCGTCTCGTTTCACTGTGAGTAACGATTCGTCAAGCGGTGAATGCCTCTTCTGAGGGGATGTTTGGGAAGTGGGAGAGAGGAGGACCATTGTTGTACATGTTACTATAAACCCCCAATTGAATCAGGCCGTCACACAGCCTGTCGGCGTAGAGCAGAAGTGTATTTATGAATCGTTGTAAGATTTTGTTTCTGTCCTCTATTGTACATAGCAGAAGCCCTCATTCCGATCAAATAAAAAACATTTGAAAACTTTGGGTTCACTCTTATTGTGATCATTGCATTAAAAAGCTGCTTGTGTGAGGAGGACTGTAACATTTGTGAGAAAGAGCTAAACTAAAAGGCCTGAGATTACAGTTGTAAGGGACCTACAGATTTGTTAAATGATCAATTTTAAACCCAAAAAATGTATGTTTAGTCATGAGGGCACAGTTTGTAAAGAGAGTTTGCTAACTAGATCCTATAACGTTTAGTTAGTTTGACTCTAGATGTCACTTACTGATTTGACATGATTGATTATAGTCAGTTACTGAGCTCTGCCACTGATAAAAAAACAATGCATGAGAGATATGCTCTCAGCATATGATTAGGATAATATCAGCATTGCCAGGTTTTACAGAGGAATTTGCTTTCGTCTGACCTGAAGCACAGTTATTTGTATTCATGTTATTTGTTAGTTTACGATTTTTCTGTCTGCAAATTCTACCTCAAGCTCCTATGAAAACACTGAAAGATCAAATCGGACAAATAGTTCCAAAAGCTCCACTTCCACCTACAAGACAACTCCTTTATTGTTTGCTTGTAATAATTGAAGTACATTCATTTTGAATAATTCCACAAACTTTACTGCGAAATGGCTTTTTCGGATATTTCAGGGTCGTTAGAACATCTCTTCAACGGTGTAAAATTCCAGTTGTGACATTTGCCGTGCTGGTGGACCATTCCCAACTTTGGTATCGAACAGGAAATAGTCACTTCTGTGTCATCTCCACCTCTTGCCATCGTCCGAGGTTGTGACGTTCCGTGTTGACATCTTGAACATCACAGAGGCTGCTTTTCACCCTGGGGGCCCCAGCACCGCCTATTGAGCCATGTAATGAATATTATAGCCACCATTAGTAAGATGAAGATAATGTCTTGATGGGCTGGGTGGGAGGTGACTCAGGAGTTGAGGGAGTGTTTGTACTCCTTTGTCCAGGAGTGGGCAGCGTCTTCCTCTGCGTACCTATCCAGAGGGCTTTCTCTCGTTGCCCTTGGTACCCACCCCTCGTCTTTTTGGGTTCTCTTCGTCCATTTCGTCATGCCGCTGTGTACCGAAACAGTTTGCTGTATTCGCTTATTTAAATGCTGCAATGTCCAGCTCGCGGAGCAAAACTTCAGAAAAACAAATGAAGACGAAGATTATTCTTGGTCGGTTAGGTTGGGTAAAAATAATACATGAAATGATTAAATCTTAATGCACATTTATTAGTTCTGTGACGAGCACATGACAGATGAGGTGACCTTAATCAGAACACTATTCAAATCTAATCTTACCTGAACAAGTTTGATCCATCTGGCATGTACACTCATTATGCATGGCGAGAACAGTTGAAATTAGAGCTTGTCACCCACATTAGGTTTGAAATGTTTGCGTGCTCTTTACATAACCTAATATCTATATGTATGGCACAGATAGGAATGAGATGTGTGTAACGCTTATAAAGAACGGGGAAAACTTGTAATTAGCCTCACATTATTTATAGACAAAAAGAGTGATAGCAACGAGAGGAAAGGAAATGAGGGAGAATGGATGGGAGGGGTGGGGAAGGCAAGGAACGGAGAGATATATAAGATAAACAGCGAGAGGAGGTGGGGGTGCCACAGGAGTTAGTGACGGAGCTGAGCGATGAGGATCAAAAGACAGTAGCCTTGAAGGAAGAGAGAGAGAGAGAGGTCCAGTTGTACATTGACCACGCAACGCGGTTCACTCTTCTGCTGACTTTGAAGAAAACAGGAGCGGAGAACGTCAGAGAACATTGCAGCCCAAGGAGAAGCCACGGTGTTGCAGACCTACCAGGAAACAAGCATCGTTTTGGGAGTTCACTCACTTCAGTTACTCACTTCATCGCTGTGACATTGGGTAAGTCGATGGCAATCAATGACCCTTGATTGAACATAAATCATTCAGGATTCCTGAATTTGATCAAACTGTCTTCCTCTTAATTATCACCCGTGTGAAGGGTGAGCTTTGTTTCGGAATACTTAATTTGACATATTGCAGTCACAATAAAACATTTACTAACTACTGTTACTGTGTAAGTCCATAGTATTGTTCATAAACAAAGTGTATGCAATTAACCTGAGTTTCTGCTTGAGTTAAAACCACTGGTGTTTATCACAGCAGGAATGTATTAGTAACGGCAATTACATTGCTCCAAACAATTATTAATGGTCCGACAACACTACTTGATTGATGGAGTCTGGTAGGATTTTATACAAGTATTTTGATTAAACAACTGACACTCTTGTTCCTTGTATTCCTCTCCACAGATCGAGGGTCCTGACCATGCAAACTACCCTTGTGTGTTTGTGCATGGCTCTGCTGCTGCCCTGGTGTATCCAAGGCCAACTCCGAGCCTCTGACACCGACCAGCCGGGAGAGGACACGGCGAGGGACATGCTGGCCGTGGACATCCTGAACCGCAGTGGCGTCCTGAACTCCCTCTTTCCTCCAGAGTACCATCCCACGCTGCGACAAGCCAGAGCCTCGCGACCTGCCTCCCAGGTCCCAAAGAGAGCGCAGCAGGGCTCCCGCTTTGCCTTGTCCCTCGACGTCCCCACCAGCATCCTCAGCGTCCTAATAGACCTGGCCAAGAACCAAGACATGAGATCCAAGGCTGCGGCCAATGCTGAACTCATGGCACGCATTGGCAGGAGGAAGTGAGGACTGGGTTCTAAGGTTTTGGCCAATGAGTATGCATTGTTTTTGCATTATGCCATAGTGGTTGATTCTACAACACAAAAGGTTTTTCCTCCCTCTGGTGAAAGATAATGTTACTGGTCAGACGAAAAAAATTATTATCAATGGGAGAAGACACAATGTAAAAGTTTAACTGTATAATTTTTCTTGTAGTACGTGACAATTACCTCATTATATGACAAAACTTTACACAGACTGCCTCATCTGAACAATGCATTAACTCCCAATCATATGATAACATAAAATGAAGCTGGTCTTTACTCTGTACTATAAGAATTTAAAACCCCATCAACGTTTTACTCCAAGATTAATTATGTTCAATAGAGAAAGTGTGTTTACTGTGTTTTACACATTTGAATATATAGTGACGTGATTCAGAGGAAGGTGACAAATAAATTCCGATCGTGTACCCTGATTGCATTTTGCGTCTTTCATTTATTCTGTGATGACGTCAGGCACATTTATTAATTACAAGCATCAGCAACCAATAAAGCACAAATGAATAAGCCCAAGCCAAATCACCCTGCGTCACTCGCAATGGGACATCTCCGATAAGGGGACAAAGGCGCAGGGAGGAAATGACCTCTGAGACAAATACAGAACCCCTTGCAGTCTGATCACATTATCTTAGCCTGATCACTTATGGTTATTTTTGTAATTTTGGTGCCCAGTAATTTGTTCGGAAGCGTGAGAAGCCACAACAACAACAGTCTCATGCAGTTGGGAGTTGAAGGTGTACGGATCAAATTTGAATGCTTTATTGTTTTTAGCAATCACATGCACGTACAGTTTTTCATGGTTACCTACAGCATCAGCTGTAGCATACTAACATAATGGAACAGAACTTTGTCTAGCGTTAAATTCATCTTTGGAAACGGATATTCGAAAAATAAGGAGATGAGTCAACACAGCCTGAAGCAGAATTTTGGGAGCTGTGGTCAATACTGTCTAAGACTGCTGCTGACAGATGTGTTTGTGCCTTACGTGTGTTAACTCTCATGAACCCCTAAAGGTTTCAGGTTCAGAGCTCGTTTGGACTCATTGGTTTGACAGGAACTAGTTCCCTTTGAAAACATCACAGCACTAAATCACTGTTTCCTGGAATTATGACCGGATTATGTGTTATTTGAATCCTACGCCTCAAGTGATCTACCCTTACATGTTCCCCTCTGTTATCTAACTTCATAATAATTTTGTAGGGCAAGTTTCATCCAACAATAAATTTTGTTCTCTGAAAAATGCATGCGACTTCCTTGACTTGTTTGACTTTAACTTTAAATTGGAATTTTGTAAAGTAAATGCATTGTATACTGTCAAACATGAATGTCAAATAAATGTACGTACATTCTGTTGGAATCCAATTTGATTAATTATCTGAAAAATAATCTCTGCCCACCATGGACTGCACACCTGTCTCTCATTACCAATTTGCCTTCCTGTGTTTTTACTCAACTTCGGGTTGTTATTCTCAAAAATCCTTCAACCTATTGTTTCTTTCAAATTATTATTGGCCAACTGGGTGAGTTGGACTTCATTTGTGGGTTACGGTGTGGTTAAAACAAAATAGAGGGTAATCATTAATTTATTTAGCATTCATAAAGTAATTGCTATTTCAATGTTAAAAAACCCCCAAAACATCATACACCTTGTTTTATTTACGCACAGCAACCAACAAGTTATGTTTGTAAGTATGTATTAACATGAAGAACAATGTATAAGGAAAAATCTTAGTTCTGCTCGATATAAAAATGTTACGCAGCAGTCTGTGTCTGCGTGAAGCGGACACCAGGCAAATTGAGGATGTAGTATTTGCTTTGCCAAAAACTGTGAAATGTTTGGCAGTAAATTATTTACATTGCGAAGTTAAGTATTCAGCGAGTTTAAGATCAGAGGATTTATTACGTATTGTGTTTGGCTATTTGACTGAATTTAATAATAGCTGAATTGCTACTAGTAAATTGACATTGAAATTATATGCCATTTGGTTTTATTATCAAATTACAGCGGTTGGTCAATTTTAGATCACATCCCTTCTATTTCCTTTGGACTACTTGGAAAAAAAAGTTTGCTTGGTACTGAAATTTG
>JAVQJS010110084.1:0-10000 GCA_036024795.1 Galaxias rostratus | reverse complement strand
CAACGCACTACTCGGCTTTTTCCATCAATAAACGCTGGCTTTGTGGAAACAAAATGCTGCTCTTTCGTGCTAAGTAAACACTCGAAAACACTTGACCTTTAATCAGTAATGTACGGCCTTGTATTCAAATGTTTACTCGACGAAAGCAGGCCTTTGAAAGGCAGTGGAGTGGGGAAAAGGATTTGACGGTGAAGGGGAGTAATTGCATGGGAAGGCTTTCATAGCACTGTGTCTGTATGTTGAGCCACTTCTAACATTCTGGCTTCAAATTCACTTATGTTATTTGTACAGCAATCTCCATATGCAGAGGCAATTTAGCTCAAAGAGTTGAATGGAAGCAGACTTAGCCAATTTACGGAACCTTGTCGGTTGCTATGTGATCTTAAGAGAATAACAGGCCTGTCTGCCTTGATGGAAGGTGGTGCAGAAATCTGCACAAAACAATACAAACCATTCCAACAACAAAAAAAAAAAAAAAAATTCTTCTACATTGAAGCCCATTCAATGATTACAACCTAGTACATGCAACAACAAAAAACAAATTGGAAAAAGCACAACTAAAATGCCATGCCGCTGCACGTCAGCCCACGAGCGCAGCTGAAAGGAGGGCATTGTCTCCAAGCAACAGACAAATGTCACAGCGGACCACCTCGCGGGCCGCCTGTGAACGCGGAGCCAGAGGGAAAGCCACGTGGCCCGGGCGAGGGACTTACGGCGATCTCGTCAAACTTGCCAAACTCCAGCGTGCGGTAGCGGTCGATGGGGGGCCTGATGTACTCGCAGTAGTCGCTGCTCTTCACCACCTCCAGCTGTCGCACGCAGCACACGTAGGCCAGCCGCGTCTGGATCTCCGCCATGTTCAGCACCTGACCGTCACAACGGGCCCACAGTTACACCGAGAGAGATTAGACTTTAGCCTGCCACATCTTATGTACTGTGCTATGTCTATATTTATCGTCAAGATATACGGTATGGGTGGCCCCGTGCCCACCTTGACTTTTTCAGTCAGTGGGTTGAAGCGTTTCCATAGCAGCCACCAGCCGGAGAGCGAGTCGCCGTAGTTGGTGAGGTTGGTCTCGTCCTGGCTGCCCACGTCAATGGCGATCACTACTTTGGCCCCCATGGAGCGGGCCACATCCGCTGCCGAGGGACAGGACAAATGAGCAGTTCAACACAATATGCTAACTGGATCTGGCAAAGCTCAACTCCACATAGGGAAAGCTGTGGGTGTGTGTGGGTGTGTGTGTGTAGACTACCAGTGTGACGGACGGTTAGGAAGCATTAATATCTTATCTTAACGCATGTATTCATGTGACAGAAGTCTTGTCAAGAGAGCGTAGGGGAGAAGACCCCAGGGTCCTCCACGAGGAGCACAGACCTGGCAGGTTGTTGATGTAGCCTCCGTCCATCAGCAGGTGTCCGTCCTTGGGGTCACAGAGCGGGGGGAGGTAGCCTGACAGGGACATGCTGGCCCGTACGTAGCGCCACAGGGAACCTGGGCCGATCAGAGACAGGACAGGACAAAGAGAGCCATGGTCACCTCCTGGACTAACTACGAGAGAGTGACATTCTCAAAATACAGAGAGAGGGGAAAAGGTGGGGAGGAATAGAGGAAGGCGAGCACTGACGACAGACATACGACGGCAATAAAGGAGGGTAGAAAAAAGACAAGAAAGAGAGAAGAACACAGCAGTCCTGTGGCTGACCGTCTGTGTGCACTCTCATGGAGGAGGCTGTGATGTCGGTGGTGATGTTGAAATAGGGGATCCACAGGTCCTGCACAGACAACACACACAAACATCAACTACATCATCATAAACAACAACCACCACCACCACCACCCTCCTTGGTTGTGCGCGTGTGTGCCGAGTCAACGTTAACGCCCAGCCCGACAGACACAGGCTAAAGCCTGGTGCGCACACCTCGATCTGCTTGTCCTTGAACACGTTGCAGATGCTGGAGTTGAAGGCGGCGCCGGAGAACATGGAGGTGACGGGGTAGGTCAGGTCCAGGACCTTCCTCAACACCGACGTCATCTCCTACAAGCGGGGGACAAAGAGAAGGAGCTGAGCACTTCCTGACCGTCTCGGTAACAGGGAGACCCGTTTCCTTTCCGGTGGCGGAGAGCGTGGAGAACTCTCACCATGGCCCACTCTCTGGCCCTCATCCTCGTGCTGCTGTGCCGGCGGTCCTCGGCGTACAGCGCCCCCATCAGGGAGCCGATGGAAGTGCCGCCCACCAGGTCCACCGGGATGCCCGCCTCGCTGAGGGCGCGCAGGATGCCCACCTGGGAACAGCCCCTGGGGGAGAGGGAACGCAAGCCGTTTCACCACCCCGTCGCATGCCAACGCTGAAACGGGCATAGCCAAAACCCACAAGTACACACCCACACGTACATGTACACACACACAGGCACCGGCACGAAGCCATACACGCAGGAAGCACAGGGTTTGGGTTAGTGGAATGTGAATTGTGGTGATGTTATGACATTTATCTCATGGTTTCATTTTGTGACTCAATATTCTGTAGGCAGCAGTCACTGTGCCAGGATGTATCAAGAGGGCAATTCTCACAAACAAATAGTTTGACAGGAACGTCCATATGATGGAGTCCACATTTGCTTAATAGGGCAACCTTTCGAAATAGAAACTACCTTCCCGAATGTCAAAATAATGACCACAATTACACAGGAGGAAGACCAAGACGTTAACAGGAGCAACAGAGTTTGGTTGAGGAATGAGACGGAGAAACCCACCTGGATCCAGCCTGAACAGACCACCATAGAGAGAGAGAGAGAGAGACAGAGAGAGAGACAGAGAGAGAGAGAGAGAGAGAGAGAGACAGAGACAGAGACAGAGACAGAGACAGAAGGGTAAAGAGGTGAAACAAATGACAAGAGGCCTGGGAAAATGGATCAAAAGAAAAAACCATGGCCTAAAAAGAAAAGACAGGTTTAGTTAATGGGGAAGCCCCTGTTTTTCATCAGATTGGGTTGAGTGAGAGGTTATGAGAAAAGCCGTTAACAATCGTGTGTGTGTGTGTGGGGGGGGGGGGGGCTCAGAGGATAGCATTGGAATATCAAAGGTCAGGCTACCTGGCCCCTCCTCCCCCCAGGATGAGAGCGATGCTGTTGCCCGTCAGTCCACGAGCCAGACGGGAGAAGTCGGAGTGGCGGTCGGACGGCTTCTGGAACACACGCTGGTACATCTCTCTCTATGAAGGGAAGGAGGGATGGAGCGAGGTGGAGAAGACCGGAGCGCAGACGGAAAAAGAAAGCGGGTGAGAACGGTTATTATTCACACGAGGTAAGCCCCTACGGAGATACCGTCCCACATGTCTTATTCTCTTTTAGAAAGCCTTTCCCGGTGGGTGCTTTGGCACACGTTCTAAACAAACCAGCCGTGTGGTGGTGTGTTGACTGAAGTACTGTGTGTGTGTGTGCGTACCAGTTTGGGCAGGCTCCTCTTGCTGAACACCCTGCGGGGACAGGACAGGTGCAGGTGCCTGGAGATCCAGCTGCGCATGTTGAGCCACTCGGCAGTGCCTTTGGGCGGGGGGCCGTCCTCGCGGTGCAGCAGCACCAGCTGCTTCTGGGCCCGCACCGCGCTGCCCTCCAGCATGCGCTCCAGCTAGGGGGAGAGCCGCAGGTCAGAGGGGGACCGTCTAGAGGTCAGGGTCACCGCTGTGACCAGCCGTGCATCACCAAGTGTTATAGCGTGACTGTTTTTCATACAGAGATGCCTTCCATCCCCTGCTGCAGACCATTCTGTTCTGGAGGGACTTGTGATTGACATTAGATTGGCCCGCAGCAGGTTGAAGCGGTCTACGTGGTAAAGCTAGCAGACCAGGACACAGAAAGCACAGAACTCTCACTGGTCAACTGGGCTTTCTCCAAAGGTTCCATGCGAGACTCGGCAGGACAGAGGAGGCGAGAGAGGGAGGCAGAGTGAGAGTGGGGTGAGGTGACCTGTCAGATACGGTATGCATCCAACCCCGGAGCAGTGACTCATTCTGCTCTCAAGAACATATTGATCCAGATTTCATTTCTCTCCTTACCTTAATCTTTCTCTCATTCCTCTCCTCAACTAAAACGATCACACTCCTCTGCTCCCCTTCCTGTTAAAAGCAATTGATTCGTCTTCATTGGTTCAACTTGGAACCCTCAACCCCTACTATTTGTTTTTCAGGTGGGAATACTGCGCACCCCATTCCTAGCTGGCTGTAGCACAGACCAAGTGCTATCAGGAGTTACCCTAATCAGACATCCACCATACACGTCAGGCAGCAGCTTCAAGCTGACAGTGCTAACAATGCTAGCCTCCTACTGGGACTCCTACAGCAGGCCATGACCATTCCTCTGTAGCACACACACCGAGAGCGCTAACAGCGAGGTCAATTACAGCATTTGGAGAGATGTGCACTGTGACCAAGTACAGTGATGGGCTTGAAAAAGGACGACAGATTGACAAATTAGGGATGTTGCAGATGATTTACAGTGTCACTGGCTCACCTCCCCCACAGCTGGCTCCTGCTCCCCCAGGCCCACGATGAGGATGCAGTCGGCCTGGCGGATGCAGCGCTGCGTCCAGGGGGTCAGCGTGTAGTCGGTCTGGTAGAGGACGATGCGGTGCAGGTCCTCCTGCTGGCCCAGCCAACTGGACAGACGGTACTCGTGGACGCTGAGGCACAGAGACAGACGCGTTTAACAGATAGGGAGGTCGCCATCTGCACCCGCCATTCACTCAGGCCGTGAATATATAGCAGACAGAGAAGAAGAAGGTGGGAAATAAGGGGATGTATACTTAGCACGGTTACCTGTCTAACGCTGCTACTCCGAGACGCTGTTTGATGGAGTCACTGTTGAGCAGCAAGGTGGGGCCTGTGTGTAAGACGGGGGCAGAGCCGTGAGCAGCCCACCATTAAAACACAGCACCTAGCACCCCTACGCTCCCCCAAGTCCATGAGAATCCCTGGTGTGTCTCACTGCCTCCAGAGACCACTCATGAGCTGGGACATGGTGTTGACTCAAATGTTGCTACAAATACATATATACACATACACACAGTTGACCCAGAGCCTGCCAAGTTCCAATTAAGTCCACAGTAGAGGCCTTGCTACCAGGGGAGAGACTGTTCCCATTATCCCTCTGAGGGCACTGGGGGCGAGGCGGCGTCCTCGGGGACAGAGCATCTCCCCCACAGTCAGTTCACTGGGAGGGATGACAGGTAACCCAGCTGCTAGGCACCAGCCACTCATAGGTGATATTCAGTATCCTGACATGGTAAACGCCCATTTTGTGTGTGTGTGTGTGTGTGTGTGTTACCGATGGCAATGAGGGCGTGCTGCAGCTCCAGGGTGAAGGCGGTGAGAGGCACGTCCTCGGACGCCGGCAGCACAGTGACGGTGGACAGGTTGGAGGCGGGGTTTCCCGCGTCCCACTTACTGCCCGGTGTGTGGAGAGCCAGGCTGCGGGCTGCAAAGACACGCACACACAGACCTTTGTTGGTTAAACCGGGGCTACATTTGGACAAAGCCAAATGCTTCGCAAACGAGCACGCGCGCGCACGCACACACACACACACACACACACACACACACGCACACGCACACGCACACCTACCTGACAGGGGGCCGTTGACCTGCTGAAGGATCTTCTGTCCCAGGAGATGGATCAACCTCGTAACAACCTGAAGAATCACACCATATATATCTTTCTCTTAAGAGACAGAGAAACCACTTGATGAATGTGTACCCTATGTTGGGGAACCTGGGGAACTAAAACCTACACATGCCGTTTACCTGGGGGACTGAAACCTATACGTTCTGCTTACCAAGGAAACTAAAACCCTTAAATTATATTTACCTTGGGGACTGAAACCTATACATGCTGTTTACCTGGGGAACTAAAACCTATACATACTGTTTACATGGGGGACTAAAACGTATATATGCTGTTTACCTGGGGGAATAAAACCTATACATGCTGTGTACCTGGGGGAACTTCCTTTTGATGGAGCTAAGGGCCCCTTCGGGGAGCTTGGCCAGCTCAGAGTCCCGCACAGCGTGCACGGTGGTGGCTCTGTTCTGATGGGTCAGCGCCTCCACCTGGGAGGGCACACGGCACACACAATCTCCGTCCATTGGTCAGAATCCCCGCCTACCACATCAAACCACCACCACTGATTGGAAAGAGTTCAACAACAAACTTTTTTTGATTTGAGACTTTTTTAATCCAAAGTTAGAAATCCCATTTTCTTTCTCAAAAAAAAAAAAGCCTTTCCCCAGTTAAATTTAAATCCAACTCAATAATACCAGTTCTCCCTGCGAAAATACCACAGTGCAAGTATTAATTGCCAAAGAATTGTCTAGGAGTAACAATGGAACAAACTTAAAATAAGCTCCCGTTGTCATTGTGAGGGCACCGTTATCTGTTTCTACCCACACCATTTAGCGCACGGCCCTCTGCTGCCAGAGCTGGGGCTCAGTGTCGGAGCAGACAGCGAAGGGGAGGATGACGTTAATGCTCTAAATCCGTCTCCCAAACAACCAGCCACCCCGACGAGCCTCCGTCTCTCCGCTCGTCTCAACGGACACCGCAGCCCCGGCAGTGAGCCCGAGCCTGTAACCATGGCATCGCTACGGCGCGCAGGTATTCTTAGCCTCGTGGGCGTCGGCGTGGAGATACCGGCGCGTCAGCCAAGGAGAGTGACGCGGTGCCTAATGAAGGAGTGGGCAGGACAAAGGGGGGGGTTTACTAAACTGGACCAGAACACACACATACATACATACATACATGTTTGTCCACGGAGGACATCGAAATCGAGATGGCTTGATTCCGTTTCTGAGCCGTTTGCCCTGCTCACCTTTTTGAATGCTTTGCTAAAGATTAAGAGCTCCCGACGACGTGCGACCCTTACCACTCCGATGAGGTCGCCGCGGCCGTACTCCCCGGTCAGCTCCTTCTTGCCATCCTCCTTCATAATGACGGAGCGCAGACGGCCGCTCAGGACGATGAAGGTGCTGTCTGACTTATCCCCCTGTCTGGGAGACAGCAGGAGGCCTCAGTGCATGGCAACAACCTGTTCCCTGACTCAGTCATATTCATTCTCAGTTCTTCGATACTTCTCAGTTCATACCCAGTTCTTAATACTAGTTCTTCTTTAGATTTGTTGGACTGTAAGTGTACAGATTTATTTACAGTTATTATGGGTGTATCATAAATAATTTAAATAATAAAACAACTAGGCTAAGCAATATATTACCTAAACTACCTACTGTACTAAGCAATATATTACCCAAACAGAACATCTGTTTCAGATATATAATAAGTTTTCCTCATTTAGTTAAAGGTGGCAAGAATTATCGAATAGCAATTGAAAAGTTATCATTTAGATTTTTTATGCGAACTATATCATCATGGCTTGTGTACATGTAAGAAGGAATCTGGCCAACCCAGCGTGAGCATAGCCCAGCTACCTGTAGACTGCCCTGCCAGCCTCCACAGCCATCCAGTCCAGAGCAAAGTCTATCTGCCTGACGAAGGAGGACATCCTCCTGACCACGGTGTGAGCGACGTTCAACACCACCGTCGGCTCCACGCGCATGATCCTGACGGATAGGGGAACACATCGCACATTGTTCACTCAAAACCAAAAACCAAAGTGTGTGTGTGTGTGTGTGTGACCCTGTGAGACCCACTCGTAGAAGTGCGTCTTAGAGATGGACAGGAAGCTGCAGTCCCGGTGGGCCCGCACAGTGAAGATGAGGGGCTCCCCTGTCAGCACGGCCAGCTGGCCCACCAGCTCCCCGGGGTGGGTGACAAACAGGCACGTGTCCTCCTCCCGGTCGATCATCCGCTGGTACACGTGGAGCAGGCCGGAGATCACAAACTGGATGCTCATCTCCTACATGGGGGCAGAGAAAAGGGTTGGGAAAGAGAAAGTTGGCTATAGAGTGTGGAGAGAGTTGGTAGGGCCTATGGAGGGACAAGCCAAAGGTGGTGAGAGGGGGGCGGTGCAGTGACCTGGTCTCCTTGTCGGGCCACCACGGCACCGGCCTTGACCTGGTGGAGCGTCACCCGGCCCTCCAGCAGTGCGGGGTCCTGGGGAACAGGGAGAGGGCCGGTTTAACGAAGGGGGTATAGGAGTCGCGGTGACAACGGAATGGCAGAGGAACGAGAGGAGACAAAGAAAGGATCCAGAGGATTCACACATGGAGAGAGAGAGAGAGAGAGAGAGAGAGAGAGAGAGGGAGAGAGAGAGAGAGAGAGAGAGAGATGAGGGTTTTAACGGAAGACAAGAAGGAGAAGACCAGCACGTTAAGCCTCTCGCCTGCAGCTGGATGATGCCCAGCAGGTCCTTCTTGGCGGCCTGGAAGACGGCGCTGACTTTGCTGGGGTGCACCGGGTCTGCCCCCCCGCCGCCCACTCCGTCGCTGTAGTGGAACACGGCCGAGGGTGTGTGGCGCATAGTCACACTCTTCTTCAGGATGGACTGCGGGACAGGCGGAGGAGACCAGTCAGTGTTGTTGCTTAGTTACACACATATCCTGAACACAGTCGGTGTCCGACTGACAATGTGAATGACACTCAGGGCTGTTGATGAAACCCCTGTAGGAACAGCAGGCTGTCTACAACTCTGACCCGCCTGACGTGACCTGACTGTCAATTAACCGGCTGTACTTAGTGCTGGTAATGGTGGTGGATTGAATGAGGCTGTTAAGAGGACTCACCTTGTAGATGACAGGACTGGATGGGGGCTCCTCCAGAGTTACCCTGGCTCGCTCATAAGCCATGTTCATGTCATTTCCTGATCTCTCTCACACACACACACACACACACACACACACACACACACACACACACACACACACAACACACAACACACACACACCTTTGTTATCAGGAAGGTGTGTGTTGACACGATGGTCACAGAAAATAAACTATTCAGCGAGCGGTCCTACCTGTACTGTCTGTGGGCATCGAGACGGAGCGATTCTTCCTAAAAGCATTTGAAGGGCTTTCTTTACCACCATCTGCACGGGGACAAAACCTGTCAACACACACTCTGCGGGTGAACAGTACTGTGTGCTTGCGTGTGTGTTTGTGTGTGTTTTAAGACCTGACTCTGCAGAGGTCTCTCCAGTTCCCAGGGAGGGGTCCTCCTGGAAGTGTGGCCGGCGTTGGACCTTGGCTGGGCTCCCCTCTCCGATGGCACTGGCTACAAATGCCAGGGGAACAGCCTGCCGCTCCTGTCAGACAAGCAACCGAAACATCTGAATGAGTAAAAGTAGGACAAACATAAAAAAAACACTTAGGTGTATAAAATCCAAAGGTTTTATAATGAGATTAAGATCACCTATAATATTTTACATATATTTTTTGGGCAGCAAAGCTCATTCTAGGAACGAGCCAAGTACGTTCCAATGAAAAGAGCATTGATCCATAGTGTGAATAAGGCCTTCACTCTCTAGCTGGCCTTAGATGACTAATACAGCCGGCAGTGCGTTTGACAGTCCCCATCTTTCCCACTGCTCATGGAGGGGTCATGATGCAAGCTACTCCTTTTAACAAACCTCCTCTTTATGGAGGACAGAGTTATGATGCTGTGCTTAACCTTGTGTGAAATTAGCTCGCGCTGTAAACAAACTATTGTGGGAGTAGAAACCGCCTGGATTGCAAAGCAGACTTTCTGGTCTTCAGGGCATGGTTTGGCTGAATTCGCAGGGAACTTTGCACCAGGGCAGTAACGTGGATCCACGAGCCATTAGGGGGAACAGCAGCTCTGTAAATGGACACTCCTTGGGCCTGGCTTTGTCTTGAGTGTTTGTGTGTTAGGGACGTGGTCGTCTCCATACCGGGTTGAAGAGCTCAGTGGTGAGGCCCAGGTAGTTGTGCAGCGCCAGGAAGGTGACCCTCTGGAGCCGCACCATGATTATCTGGAACAAAGAGCGGACATAATGTGTTCAAACAAGCTCCATTCAAGTTGGATCCGGGGGGGGG
>JAVQJS010110064.1:0-13887 GCA_036024795.1 Galaxias rostratus | reverse complement strand
CAGTACCATTGGTCTGAGCAGAACTTTGATTCGGTCCTGTCGCTCATCATCAAGTAGCTGTTTGCAGCCCAATAGAAATATTCTAGAGCTGCAAAGTAATGAGCCTAGTTTATTCCGTTTTATCCTTCAAATTCCAATATTTTCATGTATGCAATACACTTGAGCCAGGTTTAATATTTTACTTTGTCATTAGAGCCATAAGTAAAGAATAAAAAAGACAAAACAACGCCATTTTTTCTTTATGAAAGTTTTTTTAGAAACGTATTACCCTTTAAATATTGGGACATTCAGTGTTCATGTACAAGCAGCAAAAGGCAAACAGCTGCAGTCCTACTGCTGAACACAGCAGTTTTTCTTCTACCCCTTTTTCTCCTCTCTACATTCCTGCCCCCAGGATTTCTCCAGGAGCCCCATCGCCACTCACCTGCCCCAGCTCCCCCTTCCCCTACCCCAGCCCAGACAGCTGCATGGGCGGCCTTAGGCGGGCCTACGTCCCCCTCCCCTAACCATGGTGGACCTCTGCACCCCAATGACAGAAGCTGGTGATTAAACTTGGTGTGCAGGGTCAACAGGAGAAGATGCTTAGGGTCAGGGCAGGCTATAGGTTAAGTATTGTTGTGTGCATGGTGTTGGTTTTGAAAGAGTGCCCCTTGGGGCTGGAGGGTGTTATTGAGTTTTTTAGGGTCAGAAAAAGGCATAATTTATATTTGCCCTCCGGCCATCATTGCTCTCTCTCCTCTATCTCTTTCCCCATTTCACACTTACAGTACACACACACACAGACACCCACACACACACAACCACACACACACACACACACACACACACACACACACACACACACACACACACACACACACACACACTTGCTACATGATACTCAAGCTTCAATGATCTCAGTGTAGTATGGCTTTGTGATCCATTGAAAGCCATAATAAATGGCCTGCTGCTACGGTGGCCACACCAAGCAGGATGTCCGGCTCAGCCCTAGACAGCTGAGGGATCAGTGTTTGTCCGGCTGGGTTCTGATCACACTGTGAATTACAGTGATCAAAGTGAGATGGTCGCACTACCAGATAGTTATCTATCAAAAAGACTGGACTGCCTTTTAAAGAAGCATTACCACCCACACTGTCTTGGTAATAATTATGAGTCGGCGAGTTTGAATAAATCTAGACAAGGAATTGACATACACAACAAGAAATAATTTGTAGTGTAGTGTTCAAATAAATTGCTGCCTTTGACATCAGTTTTGCCAGTGAGAAAAGTTGGATTTTGCTCTGAGGGAATATTTAAGGTATTATAGATAAATGTGGGCCAGTTATTGAAAGCTGCTAGTATTCCAAGAGGCTGATTATAGGGTCATACAGTGTGGTCTACTGTGTGGCAGACCCCCCTACACACACACACACACACACACACACACACACACACACACACACACACACACACACACACACACACACACACACAATGACGTGCAGGATTAAGCCAGCCCACAGATCGGTAGACAGAGCCTGTTAGTCAGATCAGACTGTTGATTTGGGCAGGGGGGCAATTACACAGTCATTCATGTCTCACCAGGCAATACGGTAGATCTCCTCATAGACTCAAACCTGGCCTTTAACCCTTCAGTCTTAAGTATCTTAGCATAAATGTGAAGGTACAAGCTAACATCTCCGTGTCACAAAAAACAATGAGGGTTTGTGGGTTTGTTCTCATATCCTTGAGCCCAATCTCTAGTCGCTCGCCACTACTAACCACTCCTCCTGCCCCCCCCCCCCCCCAACCACCACCACCACCACCATTGTGTAGCACATAACTGACACCATCTATTCCTGACTAACCTCTATTGACTATTCCCTCAGATGCATGTTGTTCACTACAGAGTATTGTACACACAGCATGTCGTGTCACACCCTTCACTTTCAATAATTTTGGTAAGGCCTATCTTCTCTGCCCCGATGCCTTTGGTGCCCTTTTAAGGTAACAAACGAGTTACCCTGGCTTGTTATTTCCTGTCTGTGAGCTGGATTGCCAGGGAAATTGCTGTTTTTTCTCTCTCTGTCCTGCTTGTAATTGTGATGGGGAAATCAGGCTTGGCAGCAGACAACCAGCATGTTCCAACATGGAGGCTGAAGAGTTGTGACAATACATTTTCTACCTCTGAACTGCCACTGGGGAGGAAAGCAACTTAAGTTTGGAAATATCCCATTGATGGCATATTTGCTTTGCCAGTAGGTAAAGAAAAAACAAACAAAAGAGGCGATGCAGAAAGGATACATGGTGGGAGTCGTCCTATTTACAGAGTCTGGCCCAATAAAACCGACCTTTTTGTTTAGCGAATAGGACAAGCTCAATGCAGAAAAGAAAGAATAGCTCACAACATTATACAGCAGGCTTTGCCAAACAGACAGAAGCTGTCAGAATTTGCAAACCTTGGACTAGAGTGTTCTTCTACATTAGGCAAACCACAAGGAAGCTTCTTCTCAGCGCTGAGTTCGTGGTGAACCATCGCATGTTCGTGCCCTCTGACCCAACATAGACCGCACAGCCATTTCACACTCAACTCTAGCCGGAAGCATCCATCTTATACGTATACATATAGAGCACACATAGGGACATTGCTGATCCATGGCACGATTTAACTGGTGAATGAGCATGCAGTGTGCAGTGGTAAGAGGAAAGTCAGATATATCAACAAAAATACGTTGAGAAATGTGCTATTAAAGAAGACAGCATGACAGGTCTGACATTGACTGGTGACATACTCGCTGCTCTGTAATTAATATTTTTTTGTAGTCAATCCTATGACGATTGCATTCATCGATGAGTCAGATGGGAAAGCTCTTGAACAACGAGACAGAACTAGAGAGCGAAGTTGGGGGCGACGAGGGACAGACACACAGCACAGGAAGTGAGCGGGGGAAGGAGCCGAGAGGAGACATGATCTCAGTATGACATCACAGAGGGCTGGGGGAGTCATGGGGGAGGTGAGCCCTCGATCACATGGTCTGTGGCCCCACCAGGCCCCTCAGGGGACGAGCCAGGAACAAGCCCACACGTCTAGCACTGAACTGATAACAACAAGACCTGCTCGGACCCCTCACCTAAAAAATAACTAATTTAATAAAAAATGGACCATCGATCTCCCTCCAAAACCCAACAATGAATCCACAATGAAACAACAAAGTAGAGCTGTTTGAGAGCTGACTTTGAAAGGGTTTGAATGACCACAGGAGGATTATGTGAATAAGGTAGAATTGAGAGAAGCTTTCTGGCCAATCGCATTATGATCCTGTTTTAAGCCTTTATTGCATCCCCAGAGCATGCGGCAATAAATAGATCAGCATGATGAAGAATTCTGTGAAAGAAAGGAGGTAACTGTAGTTGAGCAATGTTTGCATACTGAGCCGCATGTTTGCATAACACTTTCTGTCCAACAGAGGGACCTTGGACATGCCTGCTTTACATTATCAGCACAGCCATTGCTTTGCAGAAAGACTGATGTTACACAAAAATACACAACTCTGCTCCAGACAGCAGGCTCTATTTGTGCAGATGATGGAGCACATCAATCCATGTCATTCTCTGGAGGCCATCCCCATGTCAAACAACATCAACACAGTTGGTCAGCTTTAAGGACAAAGCACAGCTCAGGAAAAAAAGAGGAAAACAAAAAACTTGATTTGACTTCAAGTTTTTATCTTCTATACTAAACTTGAAGTAGAGAGAAAGAGAGGCATCCTTACATGGGCTTTTTCCCTGCGAGCCTCCAACAGTTTGTCGTGGTAGTGATGAGCTACGGGGGGCTCCACATCGGAGAGCTTGGCTGACGGGTCCTGGAGAGCTACCAAGGTCTTCAGCGGATCCCCCTCATCTAGGGCCTCATTGATCTGGCCAATCGCTGCAATACCTGTAGACCCCAGCACAAGGGACAGCATTTGTTTATGTACATCTTCACTGTTTACAATTCTAGTTTTACTGGGAAAAACTACACTCAAATTTTAAAAGAGACATAGTTGTGATACAAGTTGAATGGTAGACTATTGTGAGAATCTTATTACAATGAGGCACTTCCCACAACATGCCATTGTTCTGCCAACTGTCCCTCATAGCAATACCCTTTATAGCCCAGATTGCAGTGTCACAGGGAATTTTTGCCCGACAAACAATAACACTATTTTTAGAAACACAGCACCTCACGCAATGACCCAGCATTATGTTAAATGTCAATGATGATGTCGGTGATGCCAAAATTGATAAGACGTTGGACTCACGCTCATGCTCTTCCTGTACGGCTAGGTTGACTTGGTCAACGCATGCCTGGATGTCATTCCAGGTCAGATAGTCGATGCCCTGCTCCCTGGCTGCAGCCTTCAGACGCATCAGCTCATCCATGTACCTACAAAAGCAGCATTACTTTATATTAGACCCATTGCCATCAAGTCTTATCGGTTCGTTTATAAACTGGAGAGATGTGGTTTGCATGCTGAGTGAGACTGCATGTATACAGTATGTGAGTGAGTGTGAGTGTGTGTGTGTGCCTGTGTTTACCTCTGAGCATATTCGTCCTCAACATTACTGAGCCCAGTGACAGAGCTGGCCAACTGCCTCCAAAGGGAGGACCTGTCTCCGGCGTCCATTGCCTCGTTCATCAACACCACCGATGATAGCATCTCTACAGCAACCAGCAGCTCAGGATGGGACAAAGAGCCCTGGGAAAACAGATAATTACTTCTAGTTGGACCAAATCCCAAATATCTAAGCTTCACTTGTTTTGTCTGCGTGTGCGTGTACCTCCAGGCTCTGCTGCTGCAGGCTGGCCAGCTCTCTCTGGTAGAGGTCGGCCGCGCTGGGGTAGACCTGGGGAAGTTGAGCCTCGGGGTTCATCAGCTCTGCTACCGTGTTCTCCGGAACCCCCGCACTGATGGCAGCGTTTATCTTCTCCACCGCTTGCAGCACTGCAACACATTCAGGTTGAGGCAGTGCACATATCAACAGGTAGGCAGACAGACGAAACCAGAGTTACAGTAAAGTGGAACAAGTGCTTACTTTTCGAGTAAGCAGCAGCGACCTCGTTGGCTGCATCCACTCCACTCTGCAGCTCATCTTTGGTCAGAGCTTCTCCTGGAGACGTCTGGAAACGTTTTGATCCATTTTAATCAGATGCATCCCACGGTCCGATTCACACAAATTACGTTGCACAGTCCCTGACAACCCTGCAAAATGTATATCCAAACTTCTCCTACCTGTTCTTTGTTTTCCCGGTCCCCCACGAGTTGCTTGAGGTACCAGCCTTTGTTCTGGGCCTGCAGGTTGTGTGTGCCCAAGGCCGGGGATCGGAGTGCCTCATACAGCTTGTCCTCATCGTTGCTCAGCAGGGCCTGTTCTGCCGAGCTCAGGGCGTTGCTCACTGGAACATTCGAACAAACCGCTAGGAGATTGGTCTTTAGCGTTCTGCGGCGTGGACCATTCTAAAACAGGTTACCTTGCACTGAATAAAATAGGAATCTAGACTTACAGTTGACCTTGTTGACATTGCCTTGGATCTCAGCCTGGGTGAGGAGATCGTCATATATGTCTCGCTCAGCCTCTGTGTTTTCTCCCAGCTAAGACAGACCGAAAATAGTTTAAAAAAGACCACACACACATACACAGTGCATATAAACACCATTCAAAATACAACATACACAGATGTTGGGCTTATCCTGTGTTATATCAACTCATAATTGAACTATATAATTGAAACTCTTGTAATTTGTCAGAGATCATGATTCATACCCGTTTGTGTGAGTTTGCCACCTTCTCGCTCTTGGCATGGTAGAGCATGTCTTGGTAATGCTGGGCAGAGCCGGAGTCCAGCTGCAGCAGCATGGCGTTGGGATTCTGCATTGCCACCATAGTGGCCTCTGGAACTTCCTGGTCTATGGCCTCGTTGATGGCGATTACAGCCGCATGCACTAGGGAGGGAGTACCACTGGTGAATCACTAGGTCTAACTCACTGCTGGGAGGGAACCTACTAGGTCTAACTCACTGCTGTGATGGAACACACATCGGTAATTTAAGCGGATGTACATTCAATCTAGCAGTCGAGCAAATAAACAGGCTCAACAATACTTTGATAATCTTGCAGTATACCCAATGCACTAGCTAAAGGTAGGGCAGTTTTTATATTATTTTTGAAGGGACCCAACAATATTTGAATGCCAGATTAAACTCACTGACTTATTCACAGCAATAAAATGCTGGCAGGCCCCTTTTTTCTCCGCCTCTGTCTGCGATATTTGAGAGGTGCTTACATGCAGCTTCGTCCACTGAAAGCTCATTGGCCAGGATGCCGCCAATCTTGCTGAAAGCGGGCATCTGGATCCCGTACTTTTCCAACTCACTCTTCATGTTGTTGATCTCCTCCTCTGAGGGATGGAAAGCCAAGAGGTTAGAGGGGGGAAGGGTACAGAGAGGATGTGTAAGAGAGGTAGATAGGTTAGGCCTTGGGTTGGGCCTAGGTCCAGACAGTGGAACAATTCTGCTCCTGTTGCGTGTTTGTGGGAGTGATTTGGCAATCAGAACCCAGCTTAGGGCTTTGGCAGAGCGGAGCAGGACACACTACACCACACAGCATGACAGGAAACACAAACACACCGCTAATGACTTTCACATTTCTAGTGGCATCGGAACGGTGACGCATTGAAAAATATCCTCCTGCTCCTTAAGACAGAACTACTGTAGAACCTCCCAAAGCCATTTTATTCTTTGTCATACTAAGTCTATGGTTTGGACTTGGAACAACTAAATAATTGGATAATAACGATTGAATTTGGTGAAAAGTAGTGAATGGAAGAACAGCTGAGGGGCTGTTCTACTTCCCAGACAGAGCGAGGGACACACAGATACGCACACCTACCTGTGAAATCTACTTTGCCATAAAGGTCCTGAATCTGAGGGGCCAGGCCCAGCTTGAAAAGGTAGAGACTGTGGGAGAGTGAGAAATGCGAAACAGGAGACGATATGAGGTTACATAAGACCCAAGGCTGGGAAATCAAAACAACCGTTACGTTAAGGGAAACCCCAGAGCTTCACTGAATGGTTTCGAGGTTGGGATTACAGACATAGAACATATAATACTCGAACAATTCTTGTTTCTGTACTCATTTGTTAAATGGATAATAGCTCTTCGTTGTAAGTAAGCACCGGGACCTTCTTACACAAACCAAAATAAAAACACACAATGCTGATTATGTTGTTGCCGTTCTGTTCCATGTTGACATCCCGTCTTAAAGGTCACATTTATTGCCGCGAGGTTCGGCATTTATTGTAAATTGACTGGAATTTTCTATTAGGCCAGATTCCTTTTCCAATATCTTAGTTACCAGGCTGATAGAGAGGTTTGAGCTTGCAATGCTCGAATGACTTCAGTTACAAATGGCACCATTCACAGCACAGAAGTGCAGTACAAGTTTTCAAAGACGTGGGTAACATGTAAGTTTGACTGCAAGACAAGCAAACCATTTCGATCCAGTCAAAATCAGACGGGTGTAAAACGCATGGCCTGCGAAGCCTACTGTGAGAACACGACACCGTGTTGACAGCCTAACGTCAAAGCTGTGTGTTTGTGGGACCGCTAAGCTCCAGTGTTTTTTCTCATGGGCCCTGCCTGTTTGCTTAAGTTGCCACTAATGTCAGGGGAGGAGTCAGGGGGCCCGGGGTGGAGTACCTGAGAGCATGTATACAGTAGATGCACCGCGGCATGTTCTTTCTGTCGTAGATGTCTGTGGTCTCTGGGTAGAAGATCTGAAAAAGACACGTAGAGGACATAACGGTCATCGGGGGAGACATCTTATTCAGCGTCATCACAGTGCACCGGAGTGCAAGCCCTGGCTTGTTACATGGGAGTGGTTCAATGTGTAAATGGAAACAGGGGATTACTTGGCTGTAGGTGAAGCTGCATGGGAAAATTTACTGGTGTGTGTGTGTGTGTGTGTGTGTGTGTGTGTGTATGTATCCGTACCTTCGGCAGGCCCTTTTCTGTCATGGCATTGAGCCACTGGATGACATTGTCTGTGTGTCTGAAATGGAGTCCCGTAGCCTGCAGGAATGGAACACAAATTGAACGAGTTTTTCTCTCTATCCTCTGTGGAAAGAAACATCCCTCCCCCACAACCATTCTTTATGACCACAGTCAACACTAGCCAAGTCAAACAAAAGGTATAGTGTCCTGAATCCCAACCACATTAAATGTTGCAATAGAGTTTGAAAAAAAAGGTCCTATCATTATTTAGGTACACACAAAAGGAGTTTGACCAGAGCTATCTTGCCGTGTGAATGTCAGAACACAGCCACGGGGTCAGCCATGCTGTAATGCAGTTTTCCTCCTGTCATCACCTTATAGCGCGTCTGCTCGCGGTCATAGATCTTCTTGATCGAGACCGTTCGCGGGGCAAAGAAGTTTCCCAGTTTAGCCAGATAGACACCATTCCTCAACCCCTCTTCCAGCTCTGTGGTGGGGGGAAGCTCTTCGTCCAGACACGCCTCCATCCATCTGGAGCGAGGAAAAGACACATAAGGCCAGGAAAAAAACTCACACACACACACGGCTTTGTGTATTATATTTGTAACCGTAGCCTTTGGACAAAACCTGATGCTCATTTCTCCTTGGGAATGCGACACGATGGCAAGGACAAATTTTGTTCTTAAAGCTGATTTGACAATGTGATGACAGAGAAGGACTTGAGGTGACCGGGTTAATTCAGGGTTCAACAGCTGTCAAAGAAATGTGGGGAAGCCCTAAGTGAAACACTGTAAAGAGATATGAAGTACTGTATATGTGACTTCCACAAATCAATGAAGTGTCTTTCTTAACTGCTTAGTAGCAGCCTGCTGGCGAGTCTTTACAGGTGCTGTTATAATATTAACATGGAGCACAACCCTTTCCGCTTGTACCTCCAGAGACGTAATAAGACACAATCTTGGTTGATGTGAACATTATTTCCCTTGGGCAATACACAAAATATTACAATGCGTTATCAGTTATCGGAATGTAAATGACCGTGCCAAGTATTGAGTGCTTAAGGTGTGGTTGCATAGGCGTAGAGCACTGCATTTGACCAGTCTGCCCCTTTTCATAACCTCACACTATGAAGTAGCGTTGTAACCATATTTGTCTGGCTCCAAAATAACACCACCAAAACTTAGCCAACGGTAACCTCACCTCTTAAAGACATTTTCTAGCATTCCTCCTGAGTGAAATTTTCTCTCTGTAGGTCACATTCCTGCTTTGTGCCTGTGTCGGCCCCAGGTCACTGAGGACACATACAGAGTCATCTCACCAGGGCAGGACTGGTGGAGGGGATTCCACTACCTCATCTAATTATGCTCCCAGTAACCGTCTCAACCTAACCCGGTAAGCAGCGCAGCCTGTCTGCGGGCCTCCCTTTTCTCACTGGGATCAAACAGATGCCCTTTAATTGGCCTTATTCATGGCTGGTTTTAAGGTGATTCCTAACTACGTTGTAATCTACAAAAGGCAAGGAATTTGAACACTAACAATCTCTCCAGAAAAATGCAGCTGTGTTCTCGTTCAATGGGCCTGAGGTGCAAGTTCCAAATATGAGAGCCCTGAGTCAGCCCTTGGCTTTGAGACATTTCACAGAGAGAGAACACAGAATGAGGTCATGCATGGCCTTTCTGACGAAGGCCAACCCTCTCACTCCCTCTTTCCTTTTCCTGAGAAAACACATACTCCCACTCCGCAACTTTGGCCCTGGTCTTTTAACTAGGCAACAACAGGGTTAACTATATCCTGAGAACAACAAAGAGTCTCTCTCCCTTCAAAACACAAGGCTTGTAGTCCATAGGCCAGCAAACCAGCAGCTGAATCAACTCCCCTCCCAGGAAGTCAGGACCCAGTCTGCAGACACAGGGCTTCTATTCAGGCCAGTGTGTCCACCCTGGGGACACCAGACCTGGGGTGGGCCAACTAGGAACAACTCCCTCCTTTCACTTTAGGATGGAACAGTGAAAGTCTCTATGTTAATGGTTCTTTTATTATGCTTACACACAGAGCATAGGCTACAACATAGCCTACAAATAGCCTAGCCACAGACAGACCCTTGACGGGAAACTAGGTAAAAAAAGTCTCTTCATAGGAAAATAGACACTGTGGCTATGATTGAGTTTTTAATAAGTAGAAAACGGAATTTCAACAATGGGAGACAGGCCAACCCATATGTCAGTCGTGATCATGACAAAGCAAAAAATGCAGATAATTTAAAATATTACCACAAGGCTGAAAGACTTCTCGGGAATCTATATGTAATCTACTCACTTTCAGATTGTCTGAACAGGTTATTACAAGAATCACTCAGTAAGAAATCTTCCTGACATCTAACAGATTTATGTACTGCTGTTCCGTATATCGTTTTTTTTTTGCAACATTTAAGGAAGCTCAGAGATTAAAGGTCACTCCCATAGGAAAAGACTGGTTATAGACTACTGTCTTTACAAGACATACAAGACTTCCCTCCACCACAGCTCGGGCGTTCGACCGGAGGTGACCAGCAGACATTGTAATATTGACACTGTCAACAGACACCCAACCAGTGGCATTATAGAATCATAGAGACCGAACAACCCTTATAAAGCACACTCTAGCTATTTGTCACCATGCCATTCAGAGATTTCCCTTATTTGGAGGATGAGATATTGTTATGTCTGTAGAGGTGGAGGATCCCCAGAGCCCCTCACTGGCTGCCTACTAACTTCCTGTCTCCCTAGCTTTTCCCTGAGGCGCTGTACAACAAACATGAGCTTCCTGTTCCACACAGAGAACTTCCTGTTCTCTTCCTGTTTGAACATAATGGAGATGATAACCCCAACGATGGGCATCTAAAGGCCATGTTACAGTGAGATCTGAAGAGAGGGAAGGTTTATGGAAAATACCAACAACACGCACACCGTAAATCATACCATAGATCTTTAATCAAACAACAAAAGTCTGATTCTTTAGGCTTCATAATGAGTCTGTGTGTGAACAAGAGGTGAGCAAGCGAGTTTACATATAGAGAGAGCAAGAGCATGACTATGTTAGAACAGGCAGACAGGGAAGGTAAATGTGTGGCAGGCCTTATCTACAAACAGTATAACGTCAAGGTGAAGATGCATTTCCCCTGTATTCCTTCCATCCCTGTCAACCTTCCATATTTGTGTATGAGAACCACTATAGCGTTAAGCTAAAACAGGATTGTGGAAATAAAAGAGATCTTGTTCAGAAGCAACCATGCGGAAGTGAGGAGAAGAGACACTATAAAATTACACTTCATAATCTAGACCATATTTGAGAGAGAGAGAGAGAGAGAGAGAGAGAGAGAGAGAGAGAGAGAGAGAGAGGGTAAGAAAAATAAGGGGGAGAGAAAAGAGGATGTGAGCCAAATTGTCCATTACATGCATTACTGCAACACTGGAATCCTGCACTCACTGACCTACCCACAGTAACACCAACCTTGGCCAGGGGATACGCCACTTAATGAGCGTATGTGTCTGCTTCCAGGGCTCCAGATTCCCCACCATTATATTTGTGGCAGTGCTACTACATGATTTTTCTAGGTGTATTTTTTAACAATTGTCATTGTTGTTATTACTATTGTAACTATACACACTGCCAGCATTTATTTTTATAATAAATGTTTTTTATTTATTTATTCGTTTATATTTTTAGGCATACTATGTTCTTTTTAATATAAAATAACATTCCATAAAATAAATATAAAATGCTATTTTTATTTAATATATAATAATATTTGGTTTTGTGCTACTGCCACTGCCGTAAAAACCAATTAGAAGCACTGCCACCAGAGTAACATGCTAGTATGGAGCACTGTCTGTATCACACACTTTAATTTATCTTTAATTTAGTGACAAAGTCACTGTATTTACTAGAAACATTTTTTCAGACACCCACTGGAACAAGAGAGGTCCCAGCAGGCTACTGATGGATGTGAACTTTGTTCCAGTTTCAGAGGTAAACCCTTCCCAATGGTTTCTCCTTGACAGCCCATTCATCAGCTCCAGCCCCATCATGTTGGCCCAGTCACACCTAGTTGTCTGGGCATAAGGAACGTACAAGGTTTGGTTGCCTCTCCTCATTGTCCATCAAGTCAGTATGTTACTTTATAAGATGGCTAGCACTGGGCGTTGGGATCCAAAAGGCAGCCTGGAATTGTAATGGAGAGAGTTGCACAAGAAATGCTGAGCCCAAGTCCTGTCTCCCTAACTATGGCAACAGATTTTCAAACAAGACGTCACTCCCCCCCTCAACTCTGTGTGTGCCTTTTTAAATCACTTACTTTTATCAGCACTGACCGTAAAAGTAAATGTATTTATCCATGCATGATATGTTAACTGGTCTGTTAATCTTTTAATTAGTCTTTAGGTCCAGAGGGGCGGGATGAGGGTGTGTGTGTTTGAGGGAGGGGGGGGGGGGGGGATAGCGATGCTTTATTGGATATCTATGAACTGAACCCATGCCAAAACTCACACCCAGATTAGTCTGTTGATCCCTTTTGATCTTTGAACTTCAATGTGAAAGGACTGCCGTCACCTAGCAACTGAAGACACGGTTACCATATAAAAAGGGCAAACAGGCTAAAACAAGTCCTCCAAACAGTAGGCCAGGCTGCCGTCATATGCCTGCTGGGTCCTAACAGAATGACTTGACTTGGAGGGCTGTAGGCATGGAAGCCCCTCACTAATAGAACCATGCTCAGAGGATTCCGGCTCAGCGGAGTTAACTATTAGTACTCATATGCTGGACCATGCTACACTCATCGTGCACAATCTTACACAAGACTGCAGTGACTATACTGTGACCTGACATTTCATGAAACAGGAAATTGCAGGGCCAGTGCTATATGGCAAATGGACTCCCATAGAGGCTATGTCCTGTATGAGATACTCCAGACTGCATAGGGGGCTCCTCTGTAAGGCACAGTTCACATTCTACATTTGCAGATTACCCTCCATTTAAATTGTTGACTGTTTTCACAAGTTTCCCAGGCAAAAGGAGAGCAATATTCTTATCTCACTGTAAAATGACGTAGAACACTCGGCATGAATGTATGTCATTTTTCTCCTTTTCTTCTCTCCACGCAAAATCCAATAACAAAGACCAGTTAACCACGCGTGACTGAACGTCTTTTCATATCTGTCAGGACTTGACATGGCTAGGACACAGTAAAACCAATAACAGTAGATATGATAGCTGTCTGCATGGCTGCATTTCTTTCAAATGTGTCATACACACAGCGTGACACCGGATTCCCCACAGTGGTGCAGCTCTCTCTACAGCTGGCTGTCACTCAGAACTTGGCAGATAGGTAGGATCCCACTGTGCAGTTCAAGGTATTTTAACGCTGTCTGTCTACTGCTCTAACATGACCAGTTTCTAGGCTACAGACTCCACCTCAGCACGTGAAAATGGGAGGCCAAATACCGCGAATAGCAGCAGCTTGAGAACTAAAACACTGTGATGGCTGATTATAGGGGCAGGGTGTGGAGACAACAGCGATGCGCATGGTGTTTTCAGAGACGGTACACTCAACTAAAATAAATAGTCTCATTCATTTCAACACTATCTCGGTAATCGATAAGAATAAAGTAATTGCTAGCACAAACTTAAGAATCAAGGGTAAAGAGGGAACACTGTAGTTCACTTTAGGACTGGAGAAAATACTCACAGGGTAAAGTATATGCTGACCATACCAAAGCAATGTGGACTCTTTCACTTTCTCTAACTAAAGGAGGGCAGTCACTGTCCTGCTCTTACTCTTTCAAAGGAACACACCGCGTTTCACTGGCTCTCTTCTACCGGAGAGAGAGAGAGAGAGAGA
>JAVQJS010110063.1:0-11342 GCA_036024795.1 Galaxias rostratus | reverse complement strand
TCCCATCAGGGAGTTTTTCCTTGCCACTGTCGCTTATAGCTTACTCACTAGGGGTAGATAGGTAGGGATAAATCTTTTATGTCCATAACATCCATATTTCTGTAAAGCTGCTTTGTGACATTGTTTTTGTAAAAAGCGCTATATAAATAAAATTGAATTGAATTGAATAGATAACAATACAAGGCTAGTGGAGCTGCATGGGAATCCTGAGGAGAATTATGTAGGTTGTTCAGACTGTTTGAGACACACACAAGGAGCCTTTGCTTTGAGCGTCTCCCTCCAAGACTTCTGAAGCGCGGATGTGTTCATGTGCAACATCCTTCCACAGCAAGGCGGGGCTGACTCGTCTCTTGTCTGTTTGTTGTCTTACTCTTTCTTGCTTATTTTCCTTCTCTATTTGGTCAGTGTGCAAGTCTAAAGAACATTTAAGTCATTTGCTCTTGCATTGTGCGATGGAGAAATGCTAAATACAGTACCTTCTCCCTGCTGCCCCATCCTCTACTAAATACCTCAATGATGGGGCTTGGACAAACTTACAGGCTCTTTGAAAATATTCACAGTAAAACACAAATCCTCCCTTTCAGTTAAGTGAAGAATTATTTATCAAACAGCTGAAAGACGCTTCAACAAATTTAACACTTTCCGAACTTCCCATGCACAACAGTTAAGGACAAACGATTACATAGCAGCTACTCACAGAATCTCCATGGTGACCTGATGGACCCGGATTGCCTTTCTGTCCCTGTTGACAAAAAGAACACGACAGAGAACAACTGTTTTTTGGGTAGGGTTTATTGAAGGCCCTAGAATGTGAAGTACAAATGAAAACCCTAACAATATTCTGTCTGGTTACCCTCCAAGAAACTAATAAGGTTAAATTAAAGCGGCGCAGTGGTATAATGTTCACAATTTTCAGTTTTTTTTTATACATGGAAGGTGGAAAGTTCATAATAGACAGACATAAATACATACACAGTTAAATAACTTTTGGTGAACAATTTTAAAGAAAAACAGCCATATAAGGATTACATTCTTAACTATTGGCTGTTTTTACCGGAAAGGGTGTAAATAAATTCTGCTTCCTTAATTTTGATACATGAGGATGGGGCCAGTTGTAAAAAAGGATAAACTCAGGTTTATGTGACAACTGGTTCCCAGTGAAAAGACATCCACTTCAGATAGACCGATACACACAATTACTTAGTTAGAAATTGTGTCTGGACATTCAAGACCACTTTTTGCCCCTTTTGTAACCAGCAAAAATACAGTTACAACATAAACATTTTGCAGAAAATATTTGTTCATAATTTTGAAATGTATTTTCATTTTCAGCTTGAAAGAAAAAACAATATTGATAATTTTAAAGCTTTTTCTCTGAATTCAAGAAGGGGAAATGTGTTCAACACAAACACTTTTAACGTCGCATTTTATATGAAAGTAACAGGGCTGTTTTGGCAACATGCCACTTCTATGACAATGTAATGGGAATGGGAGCAGTTTTGGAAAATAAGATATTGGAATAGCCAACGTTTTGTTTTGTACTTCTTGAGATATTGCACTGACTACTGAAATGTGCCGCAGCACAGCTTAACAGTGCGGCAGCTGTATTCATGCAGTGGTGAAGACATCTGCACAGTGTTTTGAAACTCTTTAAATCTACACCCTTGTACCCAATGTTTTTGTTGATCTGAGGGACGCTTTTTCACAAATTAGAAGTGTTTGTATCTACAGATATCTTGCAAATTCATAGTCCATCCATCCATCCATTATCAGAACCGCTTATTCTATACAGGGTCACGGGGAGCTGGAGCCTATCCCAGCTGACTTCGGGCGAGAGGCAGGGTACACCCTGGACAGATCGCCAGTCCATCGCAGGGCTCAAATTCATAGTTAGCTTTTAAATAAACTTAGGTCCTGTTGTTACATGACAAAATCCACAACTTTGAGTAGTTAAATAAAAAGAAAATATTTATTTAATATCCAATGATTGATTGATTGGTTAAAGATGATATTCTTCAATCACGGATAATCCAGCTGTTCATATTTCAAAAAACATAATAACATAATTTTGTCATTTCAAAATGCCTCTGCATGGTGGTCAATATTGCATTTAGTCGTAATGCTCTATTTGTTTTCTCAAACGGGCACAAAAATTTGAATTGAATTGATGAATTTGCCTCGGTGTTCACTTTATTTTTGAAAATCCATCCATTGTCTACCGCTTATCCAGGACCGAGTCGCAGTGGCAGCAGGCTCAGCAAGGTATTACCCATCCCCAGCAATGCTTTCTAGATCCTCCTGGAGGATGACGAGGTGTTCCCAGGACAGAACAGACATACAATCTCGCCAACGCCTTCTCTGTCTACCCTGGAGTCTCCTACCAGGAGGGCGTGGCCAGAAACCTCCAATGGAAGGCACTTAAGAGGTATCCTAATCTGATCCCCGTAATTGCAGCTTTATGATTAAATAAAAAGATTATGTAGAAATAATATTTACTAATGATCTTGTATTGAGATCCTTAGTTTACAGAGATAGTTGTGACTGAAATACTTTTTTGACAAGGTGATTATCTGACACTGATTATGGTGTACAAATGCAATTGCAAGCTGTGGCTCTGTTGGAGCCGTCATTTTGTGTTGTTGAGGACCGAGTCCTGAAAAATATAAGGTGACTACTCGTTTGCGGTTTCCATCCATCCATTATCAAAACCGCTTATCCTATGCAGGGTCCCGGGGGGCTGGAGCCTATCCCAGCCGACTTTGGGCAAAAAGCGGGGTATACCCTGGACAGATCCATTGCCAATCCATCGCAGGGCTAACACATACAGCCATTCACACACATATTCACACCTATGGACAATTTAGAGTCACCAATTAACCTGCATGTTTTTGGACTGTGGGAGGAAACCGGAGTACCCAGAGGAAACCCACGCTAACACAGGGAGAACATCACAACATGGCCCTTGGCTACGTGTAAGTATAAACTCAGTTAAACTGTATCTTTTAGAAACACTTATAATGTCTGAATTTGTTTTTATTGATAATGTTTAGTAAGCAACACAAATAGGAACACTTTACACAAACTTGTGAAAACTCAATGTTTTGTTGCGATCCACAACGTTCGGTCCCCCTTGCTGTATTGAAGTGTAAACTAGAGCAAACTCATAACAGTAGCAAACAAGTATCTCAGGCGAGCAGGAAAGGTTTGCTTTTACTTTAAGTATACTGGAGCTGTCGTGCGAAATAGTGTCCGGCTGCAAAAATGTTTCACTAGAACCAAAGCTGCCAAAATAAATACAGAAATAAATAACTGATAAAATTTAATTTCTTTTCATATTTGCTTTGTATTTTCCTTATTTCCTTGTGTACTATTTACATATTTAGATTTTTTACCTACAGATTTACTTTCTTGAAGAAGTTGATTTTTACATTTCCTTTTGACATTGCCTTTTACATTTCTGTTTTTGCATTTCTTCTACCATTATTCAAATTACTTAACTTCCAGGGAGAGTCATATATGGCAATGCCCCGGAAAAAAAGATTATCCTTTTTTTAAGAGTCTTGGATTCAGTGATCACCAATGTCGAAGCTCCTAATTTCTGCGTGAAATTGCTATCAGTACACAATAACAATAAAACAAAAAGTCAGGCCAATTACTTCAAAACTGATGTGGTACCTTTCGTCCATCTTGGCCAGTACGCCCAAGTAGTCCCATCAAACCAGGTTCTCCCTATAGACGTACAACCAAATTTAATATCTTTAACACGTGATGACTACCATGTCACCAGTAGACCCTTGTCAACGGATTACCTTGTGTCCTTCTGAAGCTCTGCCGGGTGAGGATCCAGGCTCTCCCTTTTGTCCCTAAAGCGCAAACACATTACGGTTTGGCTTTCTTCCTTGGTATGTACAAAAATAATAATAATACTACATTATATTTATAAAGCGCTTTTCAAAACACTCAAAGACGCTGAGTATAATATAATATAATGTATGTTCTGTCTTGAACCAAGCTTTATTAAATTTGTATTAGAAACAGAACAGCAGCTGTTTTTTTGTTTCACGCTTTTTTCCAGTGGTCAAAGGGAGGTGAATGGTGTCATTACTTAACCTGCTGTTGCCACTGTAGTTTCACAACTTACAGTTGACATGAATACACTAGAATGATATGGGGAGCCAAGAATCAGACACATTCTTAGTCCTTTTTGGGCAATTAGATATAGTCCAATTATCACTATGCTAGTGCTAGTGGTTCAAACCACTACACCGAAGGCTCTTGGAAAGGATTCTTCAGAAAATAACTAGTGATATTCAGCCTACTTGAGTTAATACAGCATTTAGGATTCAGTAGCAAAGTACAAGATATGAGAGAGGAACTTAGGACCTTTTACACCCCGTCCCAAATCACATACTAACGTTTTGATTGCAAAGGGTATGGGTGCTAAAACGCATACTATTGTGGACGACTTTAACTTGTATACAATAGGTTACAAGTAATCCTTTCTATCTAGAAACCTTACAATTAGTGAGCTATCTATACAGGACGAGTTCAGATACCTTCATTCCAGGAGATCCAGGGCGACCAGGGTTTCCATGTGAGCCATCAGGACCCTGGAGAAGCATTGAATACATGGTTATATATATATATATTATATATAAATGGTCAAACAAAGCGGAGATGTGAAAGCATGGGCCCTTAATAAAGACAGTTACATCTGGCGATTGAGTTTATATCTAATTTGGTACTGGTGCAGAATACAGCAACAAGAACATTATGAAGGAATCTTGTCACAGCAGATCTGAATATGCATCACTTTTAGAAAATACACTGTTAATGAACACAGACTGTGTAAACAAACTCAACTGTTTTGGCATCTCAGAGTTTGACAGGAAATTCAGCTCTCTTACTGGATAGTAAAATGTTTTAATAAACTACATTGAATGCCTTAGGAATGATCAATGAAGATGGAAGCAATGGTAGGGGCAGCAGTTACAGTACTGTTTTTCCTAATTCTGGTAAAATATCATTTGGGTATAAAAAACGAACTTTTCCTTTATGTTGTTGTATACCATAGGTGCTCCGTGTGCCACATGCTCTTGCTCCAGCTAAGTCAAAGCCACTCACACATCACAATGTTACCTCATTACGTTTGTGCTATACTATAAACTGTAAATGAGTGTAAGATGTGTAATTTACAGAGGCTAGCAAATGAAAGTTATAGCAAGGGAGCAGGGGAGGTCTTTTTTGTGGGAGTACAAATATTGGAGTGAAGTGTGAGGACAATGATCGGTTTGTTTAGTGAAACAGAAAAGACCTGGAGGAAAAAACATTGATTTCCTGTTCACCTTTTGAGAAGGTGAGGCTAAAGGAAATTGGGCAGAACTAATAATTTATCAGGAGATAAACCATGCCAAGTTTGGTGAGAGCATTATTCAGATACACAGCCCAAGGCATTTAACCTGTGCTAAATATCCTTCCACAGAAAAACATCTTTTCAGTCTTTCTAACCTTTTAATCCAAGAGAAGAGGCCTACTATTCAACTATAGACATGAGGTGAAAGAAGGCCAGAGAACTGGACAGTGATGTAACTGGGGATCCCAGGAAGTGCCAAGTGTGTGATTAGGAAACCCTGGCTGTCAGTATCATTTATCTGTTCCCTACTATCCAACAGTGAAGGGAGTTAGGCTGCTCAGCGAGGAAGTTCAGACAGCTCTCCCCCTCCATACAGCACTCTGGACATATGGAGACACTAATCAGAAGCTCATCTACAGATTTCCTCTCTCCTTATTCAACAGGAAACTGAATAAATAAAAGGGCAAAACCTTCCCTCCACACACATACTTGCCCCTCCCTCCTGACAAAACGAGCAGCTTTTGGATAAAGGGCAGCTGTGTCTTAGGAAAGAGGTCTGTGACCAGGTTGATGATGTGGGCCAAGGACTTTTACAAGGGTTACACATGGGCTGCTACTGTCTTTACCCAGAGCAGAGATTTTAACACCTGCTGGGTCTGTACACGCGAGAGAGACAACATGAGTCCGGTGGTGTGAACTCTAAAACATCCTGAAATGTGTATCACAGTTCACCCCTCTGAGGCCTGACCACAACGCACAGGCTCACAGGCAATGGCAGGGATGATTAGCATCACACCCGCAACCAATCTAGAGAAAATAAATACTTATCCATCTTAATCTCTCTCTATTTAAAGAAAAGAAAATGCCATATATTGTGTCTGGTTTAATGTTGATGAATGCTTAATAATGCACAGGAACCCGTCATTTCATCAGGACATCAAATATACTCCATTTAAAGGGTGACATCCAAATGGGAAGGATTAGTGTAAGAGACATTACAATCAACAAGCCTTTCTTCTCTTGTTAGCAACACCAATTTTAAAAAAACTGCGCTGATCATTAGCTCAAATCCCACCTGGGAACACAGTAGTTCCATGGCAACTGTCCCTGTAATCATGTTGTAAGTCGCTTTGATAAAAGCGTCTGATGAATCACAAAAACTGAATGGAATTGTTACGTAAATGCTCCCTTTCATACTACTTGTACTTGGTAACAAATTCTAACCTGGATACACTGGGAGCATTCATTGAAGTGACCATTGGGGATAAATATGAAGTTTGATGCCATTTCAAAACTTAGTTTTCAATTTATAGACAAAGTTTTCCCAATTTTCAAATTTTCGTCCTGTTTCAGAAAAATTCAATGACAAGGATGCGGATCAAGCAAGCAAATTTCCATTGGCCTAACAGGGTATTGTATTGTAACTATCGTTTGGTCTTTAGAAACATAGCTTGGCAGCAGACGTAAACGAAAAAACATTTGAATACGACTCTAATCCAAATATATTAGAGTGTCTTAATATAATCCTCCAGAGTCCCTTCTTCAAACCCATTACTAATGTCCTATCATTGTACTACAAATACAAGACAATACGGTGGAAGCTAGAGAAGCTATAGCACCAAGCGTCTGGAAAACAGGGATGTAACTTTAGAAAGACAGGCTGGAGTTTGCTACGAGAAGCGGAACAGAAATTTACCCCGCGGCCCCTTCTCCCTGGCTGTCCTGGCTTCCCAACAAGTCCTTGAAGTCCCTTAAAAGGAAAAAATAGACAAGTGAATGCAAGAAAATTCTGCAATCAATAATCATAAAGTGTCTGAAACTGAGTTGCAGTGTTGAGATTTAGATCTCATTGATAAATTAAAGCTTCCTTGAGATTAAATTGCCCGCAATCATCAAATAAGATTGGTTGCATCTATAAGTTGGAATCCCTCAGTTCAGCATTTAGTTTCTAAATGTTGGCAGAGTTGAAATTGTGATAAGCCCACCTGAAATCAATAGGATTCTATTGAAAAGCCACAACAATGCTTTAACTGCACTTCTGTTTCATTCTATAGACAATAAAACCTGCAATAGTTCAAACCACAACCTTTTGTATTAATTATAGGCATCAGATAGCTTTAAAGCAATTACACAGACGAGTTAGCACAGCTAGGGCCAATTAAACGTGGGACCAGCTTGGCAAACCCATGTTCTTGGTAAGTAAACATGTTATTTTATAAACTTAGAAGAGAAAAAAAGGAAATATTAAAAGTGTCACGAGGCACAAACCTGCTTTTGAAATTTTGGCTTGGCCTAATGTATAACATGTTTCTGATTGTGACAGAAGCATCTCGGATAGAAAATGGCTTTCCCTTATGGCACTTAAAGCTGTATTGTCAAGAAACTGTTAGTTATAGACTTTTTCCAATAAAAGGTAAGCTTGGGACATAACATATCGCTCCTTATCATTAAAACGATTAACTGTCAATTTGACGGTTCTCTTTTATTTTTACTTTATATATTATTGAAGGGGCTAAGAATCCGTCCTCTACTCATCGTGGCCAAAAACATAGCGTATAGAAACCAGATGGTTAAGCATTCTGAGATTTTTTTATTCACTCGGACATATGACCCTTCCTTAAAATATTCAATTGTTCCTGCCAACCACAATCTCAGATGAGTCTAACTCCATACTGGCAGTCTTATAATCCAGTAAATGGATAAATAATTGTCTTATTCTGTTTTGCCAAAACATTAAAAGGCTTAATCAATGAATGATGTCTGTATAAATGGTGCATCCATGCATTTAACTGAGGCTGCTATACATTTTTGAGAATATTTGAAAGAAATGACTCTTCAAAGTTCATATTTCCAATTGAATGTATGTTTATGTAGCGTGCAACGATTAGTCTGCATTGTTTCTTGTTACTTCCAAGCCTGATTGCCCTTCACTGGGACTGAATCCCGGTCCTGTGCTCATCAGCACCAGAAACAGTGTCCTTAACCACTTTGCCATGGAAAAAAAGTTACTTTCTCCCGCTATTCGAGTGCTCGTACTTTTAGCTGATTTTGCGGGTTAATACTAGACGCCACAGTTTTGCTCATGGCCATGAAAGGCTGTATGTAGGCATATCTGAGGTCATCCTCTGTGCCTCAATAACAATACAACAGCAGGTTAAATATAGCACATCCCTCAGCAAAGAAATGTGGCCCCTTGACAATACATCTTGTCAAATGGAATTAAATGTAGGTCATACCTTTGAACACGTAAGCATGTCCACACATAAACTGCAGCATATAAAATCCTACACTGCTGTAACGTTTGCAAGTTAAAAATGTTATTTTATCATGGAAAATGCACTCACTGCTGGTCCTGGTTCTCCCTTTAGTCCAGGTTGTCCAGCCAGCAGTGAGTCCTGGGTTGGTTCCGTGTCAAATGGTTGGAAGCCATCTGTTGCTGCTGGGGTGATTACAGTAAGTGAGGTGGGCTTGACACTCTGAACATTTGTCACTTTTAGATCATGTTTCTGTGGATATCGTTTGGTCTACCGATTGATCTGTAAACTCGATGGGTTAGAGGAAGACCCACGTTTGGATGCAGATGCGGTCTGGAGATCCAGCAACGTCTTTGTCGATCTGACAGAGGCACGGAAAAGCCCACTGTTCCCAGGGGATTGCTCTACGTTGTCCCTTGCTCTGCCATATGAAGTTGGTGTTTGTGTTTGTGAACAGGTTCTAAGAGGTGGCGTAACAGTTTTAGGGACATCGATAGTGGGCCGCTTCGATTCTGGGCGGACCATTTCAGGTGATACAGTAGCAGGAAGAGACATGCAAATAGCACTAGGCTTTAACATAATCGCACCTGATTTCAGGGATGCAGAAAGATCTGTTGGGACAAACAGCTTAGTCCTTGTCTTTTCCGCAGGCAAGGTAAAGCTTCTGGTATCAGCCATGTATTTCCCCATCGATTACAATGGAATAATAGGAGTGACAGTAAGATTTGGATCTAGAGGTAACAAAGATAGCAGAGATCGAGGAATGGGCTGGTATGTGATGACGTCTCTACACAGTTTTCTAAGGTACTTACAATAGTTCTGAGCTGCCTTAAAAGAGGGGTAAATATCAAACTGGCAGATAGCACCTTCAAACTGTACAGAGGTCTGGTTCATCTTGCCTAGAAAGAAAAAGCCCTCTGGATCCAGTACCTCCTCTTTCTTAGAATGTAAATCTGCATGCACTGAATTCTTCCCACAATAAGTATATAATGAGACCCGTTGATCTTGGATGTCTAAAGCCATACTGTGCCAGTGGCCATCATGTACATCATAGTCAAAACTCAGAGTTCTTTTCTCGAACATGTACCAGGATTTCCCCCGCTACAAACTGCACTCAAAGCTGCAGTTTTTTCCTACTGGTCAGAACAGTAAATAGGAAGGCCCTGTTTAAGCGATGGGATGACAGGCTGAGGATTAAAGTGAGGTTTGTGGTGCTGTAGCTGGCAGGGATGACCGTATGCACTGGGACCTGGACCCGTGCCTGCTGAGTGAGGATGACTCCAGACATATAGGGGATGACACCATTAGGGATAAAGCACAAACCTGAAGAAGGGACTCCTGCAGCTCTCCACTTGACAAGCTCCAGCTTCTGTAGAACATTGACATCTTTACAGAAACAGAAGAAAAACATTAGTCAAATAATCTTAATGTTCTTATCATCCGTGTGTATAAAAAATTATAACCATAATTTTGCTGGTAGTGGTTCTAACATGGATTATAGAGTTTTAAAGGGGACCAATTATGCCTTAAGTGTTTACCCTTTCCTTTTGCATGTTAAATAGCTTTTTGTACATGTAAAAGGTCTGAAAAGTTACAACGCCCATAGTCCATGCCAATGGGAGCTGCTCTCTCATAGAAAACACTGGTCCCAAACTGATCCGTTTTCTTAGGTAACTTATCAGTAAAAAAGTAACAAATCTGAAAAGTAAATCTGAAAAGTAACATTTGAATAACAACCACGGCAGTCAGAGCAGAGGCCGGGTGGTTTCATCATGTTGAGAAAACGTTGATTTCGATCAGCACAAAGACTAATTCCCAAGGAGTGAATAGAGGTGCTGTTGTTAATTGAACATTAAAACGAATAAACCTATTCTAGTGGAGCTCTTAAATAAAGGTACAAACATGAAAATGTGCATAATAGGGCCCCTTAAAGGTGCAGAGGGTGCAAATGTATTATTTTATATCAATAGTTTAGTAACAATGTAAAAATAAAATGGCACCTTGCTTATTTACATCTATTAATCATGGAGAACCTGAACGGCCACAGGTCCATCCAGACTGAGTCTTGCTTCATTGTTCTATTTTTTAGCTTTACTTCCTAGGTGACAATTAATTTATGAGTGTGCTTGTTTGCTAGTTCGTAAATGTAATTGTCAGTAGCCAAGGTATTGTATGAGAGTTTCTTCATTAGGGTTTATTCCAAATCAAACAAAGTCTAATACGTCTTGAATTGACTTTTGTCATTGCTGTGGCCTCAGAGAACTTTCTTTAAATCAATGTTGAGGTTGCTGTTCTGACCACATTTCACCATCTGCCTATGCAAACAGAAACAAAAACAACTCTACAAACCACTTATCTGATATGAATCCATGACAAGGTCCAAAAAGTAAATTAGCATAGAGATGTAGTCTGTGGGCGGCACGGTGGCGCAGGGGTTAGCACTGTTGCCTCACAGTAAGAAGGTCCTGGGTTCGATCCCCGCCCGAGGGCCTTTCTGTGTGGAGTTTGCATGTTCTCCCCGCGTTAGCGTGGGTTTCCTCCGGGTACTCCGGTTTCCTCCCACAGTCCAAAAACATGCAGGTTAATTGGTTACTCTAAATTGTCTGTAGGTGTGAATGCATGTGTGCGAGGTTGTATGTCTATGTGTTAGCCCTGCGATGGATTGGCAATCTGTTCAGGGTGTACCCCGCCTCTCGCCCGAAGTCAGCTGGGATAGGCTCCAGCCCCCCCGTGAC
>JAVQJS010110059.1:0-16267 GCA_036024795.1 Galaxias rostratus | reverse complement strand
CCCCCCCCCCCCCCCCCCCCCCCCCCCCCCCCCCCCCCCCCCCCCCCCCCCCCCGCCCCCCCCCCCGCCCGCCCCGGCCGGGGCAGAAGGTTTCATGACCTAGGAGAACATCTTGTGGAGGTGTTACGATGGTCTAGACTGCGGACATAGTGGACCACATTGATGTCTGGGACCAGTATTACACTTATAGGACTTTAGTTTTGAATCATTTTAAGGCCTTTATAAGGCTGTTTAACTAATCCCTCTAATTGAACCAAAACCATAAAACACTTCTGCACGTTTATCTGACAATTTGAATTGCTCAAGTTAGGAGCACATTTGAAACAATGAAGACAGAAGTACTGCTTTTATATCGGCTTTCACAAACTGATATGGATACTACCATAGCTTTTTCTGGGGTGCCATACTTCTTTTGCCATTCTAAGGTTCGGAGACTTTGTAGGAGACTGATTTCACCTTATTCTCTTTGTAATCTTGTTTCCCCCACCTACACACTATTTCCTCTTTTGCTCTTCCATTGTCTTCAGACGTCTGTACTTTAATTTTAAACATTATGGATAGATCTGGTAGAGTTTAATTGATATATGGTGTATGATTTATCACTGCTAAGATAGGAATATGTATTTTAAGCGCGAAGAGGGTATTGAGAAAATATTCAGGTAAATTATTGTTTGTGGTTTTGGGTTTTCTGGTAATGAAAAGGTTTTCCATTTCAGAAACTTTTGACCAACCAGTTGTCAAAATATCTCTTCTGTGTTTGAAAAATCTATACATTTTGTGGGCATTAGTGAAAAATAATCATGGGGTGTATCAATGAATACTGTATGCTTATGGGTCAGTCAGCAAATTCCCCATGTAATGACTTTAACCTGCCCATTGCACCATCTTCCCTGCTGAAATGGGAGCCTTTACTGAACATTTTAAAACGGTGTTGGTTTTTTATTCGTATGTTTAGCTCCGCTTAGCAGCTGAATATCTGTGGTTTTGAAAGGGAATCAAGTGAATAAGACTGTTAGCATATGACCACTGTACATGTATGTGTGAACAGCATTCAAATATCAGTTGTGATACGTTTGGACAATTTTTTATTATGCCTTATATCATAAAATCTGTTGTTTCCTTTGTGCCACAGAAGAAATATCTAAATTGTATAGACCTATGTATATACAGTATGTGTATGATTTATATGCGATGAAACATTTGTGCATGTCAGCATGAGGTCTATTGTGAAGGCATAAGGAGTTCATCTTTTCCTGCAATGTAATACATTTTTTCATCGCATTTGCAAAATGATGACGAGTAGGCTTTGTATAATATGACTTCGGAAAAGTTGAAGTGTCGTGCTTTATAATCCTTACCTTGTTTTTGCATGATCATAAAGAAAGCACATGTCATCTTAAAGTCAAATGGTCTGTTGTTTCAGTATATTTTGTTTGTGTTAGTGAGTGTTCTTGCTTAACCACTAAATAATTAATCTCCTCTGGAAATGTCAACATTTAAGCAATAGCTACTGTTGTGTCTAGATACTTCCAAATAGGACCACATTTTTCATAACTCCTGCTGACCAATTCGATTGTCAATGTAGCACCATATAACGAACAATTTCAACAATATGAAATTACCAGTTATTTCTTATTTACGTTGTCCTTTGCTCTTAGTTGATGTGGGTTCAGTTGAATACATTGATTCTGCCTTTTAATATGCCAAAACAAATAAGCTTGTTTTGAATGTTGGTGTGGGGTTTGTGAATGTGTCTGTTCACCTGTCTGTATGGCTGTGCGATTTGCTCACTCACATATAACCCCCTTTGAGCTGCAGGGACTGCTGAGGTGCGGTAACAAGCGCTCATACTAGAGCAGCCCTGTCACTCCCTCTAGTTTGTCAGGCACTGTACAGAGTAACAGCTGACAGACCAGTGACCTGCCTACACGAGAGTGTAACAGAAGCAGTAGAACCAACAATGTTGGTTCAATGTATGAAACCCCATTGGATAACTGGCTAAGAAGCATCCACAAAGCAGAGATAAACGTTGATGGTTTGGACTACAACTTACAATTCAGTACAAGTGTCTACAATATCAAGGGCAAAGCAATTCCAACTGTTTTTTGTTTCATTTTACATCTACTACTGCTGCCCGTTCATCACCTGAATACTAACATATTTATGTTATTTTTACTTTGTTCAGCCCTTTGTGTAAAATAAAGTAGCACAAAACCAAACTTGGAATGTCAAGTAAATAAAAATTATAAATCACACACTTTCACAAATATATTAATTTTATTCACATTTAACAATTATCTTAGGTAGTTTAGATCCATAAAAACCACATTGTGTTGGTTTCATTTACAACCACAACTATGACTTCCTGTTGTCGTATTCTCATACATGGCCATCTACGTGACACAGGAAACAAGATGACAACGGGCTACAGTGTGTTCTGAGAGGGATGTAGACATTTGAGCTGGGGAGAGTGTATGTTAACAGAAAAAGAAGCTGATAGATTTTGAAAAGCATCTGTCAACAGAGACTCTGTTACATTTATTTATTGAGCTCTATCCATGTTGTTATTCAACCTTTCTCTATGCTATTTCACAGTTTCTCTCAAGTATTTATGCCGCACAAAAAAATAATTACATTGTCAATTTTATTGTGAGTAGTATTGCATTGTATATGGGTCCTTCACATCTCTCCTTCCTCATTTCCATAGCAAATTAGTGAACAGTGAGTCATTACTATTATATGAGGTTGCATATCATTTTCTTAAGAGCCTCTCAAACCATGTGTGATTGCTGCAGGGTTCTGAATAGATGCACATCGACCCATGAGCTAAAGAGAGACATGAGAGATTGAGAGCTGGATAAGTGTCCTTCTGAAGCTTTTTGTCTTGACAGAAGCTGCTGGTAGGAGGAGAATGTCACAGACAGACAGAGGGAGGAGCGAACAAGAGAAATATACACAGAAAAGATGAGGAATGGAGTAAGTAAGGGAGAATAGGGAGAGTAAAGGATTCTTGCGTAGAGGGTTTCAGTGAAAACCTTGGCACTGTGACCATCGGGTGTCACAGAGCGGAGCATCATCTTATTCTGAATGCTCCAACTAGATATGATTAATATGAGTGTAACATTATGGATATTAGTTATGATAGAAACACCTCTCTCTCTGTCTTTATCTCTCATCTACATGAATAATGTGTTGACTCTGTACCCACATTATGCCACTAGTATATACAACTCAAAAATGTGGCTCACAAGAGAGCTAAGGATAAAGTTTTGCGGTTCAGTAGAAATAGAATTTAATATCCTCCTTTCTGCTTAGACAATCAACATCAACAAGTTGTATTTCCCAAAGTTCAGTAACAACCAACTGACCTTTCCTTGCGCTGAAATTGTGCATTATATTACATAACATTTTTCTTCAGTAGAGTAATATTACCTATGCTTCGGCAAGAACTTAAGTCCTATTCAATGGTTATATTATCAACATTAGTGACAGTTGTTAACAAACCTTGCATCTTTCCTTTCTTGCGCAACATAGTCATTGCATTTTACATCCAGCCAGAAAAGAAGCATGGTGTTTGCAATTATTGAGTATTTAGAGTTAAAACATACCACACTGAGACCTGTGCACAATTTTGCTGTAGTCAAACGTGAAGTAGACATGAAAAGAGCATAAACCTCACATGACAAATCTTGCAAACTGTTCATGCCTCTGTACAGTATCATGCCTGAAGGAAAGTCAAGGAGAGGAAGTTGGATTTCAATCTAACCTAGCCTGATATACCCCAGTGGCAATGCAGATAATTATGCCTGACTTGGGTCGGAAAGTTGTAGTGTCTGGATAGTACGTGTGGTTATATATTAGGAAGTGTATAAGAAATGTTGTGCGTACGCAATTACAAACTGTGTGGTCTTTGAGTGCATGAGTAATAATGTATTCTATTGGAAAGTTTCCTGTAACATAGGGGGATATCATTGTCAAATAATGGCATGGTTCACTAACGGTAATATAAACAACTTGACTACTATGCCCTCTAGAGTATTAATAGAGTTACTACTCTTTTGTAGCCTTTTCCATTTTCACAGACTTAAAATGACACTACTCAACAATATGTTATTCTGTTTGGACTATTGTGTCAAAGAAGCAGTTGGTGAATCACTCTTTTTCCCTAAAGGCATATGTGTTGCCTTTGTTCCAGAGACACACAAATACAGACACAGACAAACAAACAAACAAACAAACACATGGATATGCACACAAGCAGGGTTGACCAAGGTTATTTGAAAATCTTGAAAGCCTAGCATGTTAGGCCAGTGTTACAATAATCATCCATGCATAATAAGCTTGCATATTCTTTTGCACTCGATAATGTGATCGCTAATCTATCCAAAAACCTCAGCCGCTCTATTTATTTCCCTCCCTTTATTCCTTATTTTCTTCAGGTTTGTCAATAAATGTGAATAAAACGTCAATAAAATGACGAGGGTATAGGCTTGTTCTTCAAATCAACTTCAATTTTCAGAAATCATCTATAACAAACTCAGTGGTGCAGTTTTTCTTATTTTAAGTATACAACAATATACAGTTTACAAGTGATAATTTCCTAGATAAAAGTATTCACATTTGAATAGCTATCATACCACATATCGCTGTGTCATATCACAGTGCATGATCATATGCACAAAATGTTAGTTATACCAAAGATGAGTGTACCAAAATCTATCATTTAAATTTCATTTATTGTCCCTTTTTTAACAACAAACAAATACAATAACAAAGTAGCTCGATCTGGCTTCGTATTGCCTTAAATCTTATGTATTGTACATTTTAGACTTTATAATGTTCTAATATAATTTGGCATTAAAAATGTTATCCAAAGTTTCACAAATTTAAATATATAGAATTTTGACACAACCATGGAGCCCAAGATACGTCTAAAAGCAAGTCTTCCAAGGACCTGCTCCAGCTGAAGGAACAATAAATAAATTGTTAGAATTGACGATTGACTCATCTTTGTTCTCCATTGTGACCCCCCAGCCAACCCCCATAAAGCATGGTAATTCACAGATAAGTAAAACAAGAGAAACCAATTTTGTTAAAACTAGGCACACCCTTAAAAGACACCAGGGGTCACTGTTTAATTTGTACGTCGTATCCCATACACAACATCAGAGCAGTCGACGAGAGCAGAGACTTTCCATTTTTAGGCCGGGTACGTCCCCAGCTATAATACTAGTGAACGGGTACATTTATAAAAAAAATCGGCTGCACAATCGCCAACCATCCTTCGAAAAAACGTACTTTTGTGGATCTATATCACTATCACTGATCTGGATATATACCAAGACATTACATTGGTACGATTTACTTGTGTTTTGTAACATGTTTGACCAATTTTGCAGAGCCTTCTACGACTGGCCAGTTTTATTGTTGCTTTGTTCTGAGCCGCGGCCATTTTTAATAGCCTTGTCCTACATTTATAACACTGTCTGAGGTACCGTAAGGTGGAAAACGGTGAAAACAAACTGTAGTGATGTGAGGTTTTTTTTAAAAATCCAATTGTACTATACGTTTGAAACCTTTTCACTGGGCAAAATACAATTTCATTCTGAAATATTGTTGGTTATTAGGTTTGTTTTTGATAATCTAAACAGGAACTTTTTCAACCGGAATGCTGTCTTGCTACGTTCGCTCCGCTACTTAACAGCCAGGCTCCGGGAGTCGCTAGCAATCGTACATAGCACGCTCTTAGCCTAACAACAGGGGTGTCCATGTTTATTTAGACGTTTGTTTGTATATGGCTTTGTCAACAAATTGTAAATGTGAGTAAGTCTCAATTGCAAGTGTAGTGATGAAATACTTCTGGAGAATATTTCATAGACAACGAATTGTTTACACACGCTTTAGTAGATCTTTGGCTAACCGATATTATATCCAGGCCTTATTGTCATATTGAATTGTCACTCTTAGTCCAACAACGTCCCTACGATGTTATGGTACATACAACATGTAATTTGCAAGCCTGCTCGTAATTGTTTTTGTATTTACCGTGCTTTCCTAATGTAATGTTACAGACGTGTTGGCCGCAAAGCCTGCTATATCTGTCTTGTAGCAACCCTAGCAGCCTAGCTAACGTTCGCACTTATATTATCGCAAGACCAGTGATCTTGCGCAACAACCAACATGGTCACTCGGCTCTGGTTTTTATGTATGTATCGCAAGGCAATAAATAGTTTGAATTTATTTGTAAGCTTTTGTCAATGTTACACTGACCTGTCAGCCTTTTTTGTTGTAGCCTTCTAGCTTTGTAGTATTCTGAGTAGACATCCACATTTTTAAGAGACAAGGACATGGAACAATTTTAAGGGGTCTTTGTCGGGCATTTGGTCAACTCAAAAAACTATAGATCACTAGAGAATTGTTTTATTAGTTTTAAAGTTTCCACCATTACAGCCGGTGTTTTAGATTTGACCCCCTAACAGCTTTCAGATGTCATTACACCTTGTTAACCACCCGACCATTGTTAAAAGCCAATCAAATATGCAGTTTATGGCAGCAACTAGGCAACGGAAAAAAATACCTTTTTAATATTTTAAGAAAAGGCTGTCTTTAGATACACTTGTCTATTTGAAGCAGAAAATATTTGTTTATTGGCAGAAATTATTTTGTACAGGATGGTGTGGACCTCTGGATTTTACCTGATGTTTAGTTTGATCTTTCTATAGCTTATGGACACTTACTAACTTTCTAGTGAGGTTTTCCTTTCGAATGTACTAACTGCTTGCACACCACTACCAGACATTTGGCAGGCAGCCAAACTAATAGTCGCCTTTGTGTACATGTGCCTTCATCTGTGTTTTTTGTCTTTGAACATTTAATGCCTCTAAACTGCTAAAGCGTTACCCTTTGTATCACCTATCGGTCTTTACTGAATCTTTTTTAATGCATTTACTTCCTTCTGTCTTTAGATAGTTGTTAGTGGTCTTGATTGTAGGTAACAGTTTTAGTTAAGGGAGTTATTGTCTGTGATTAAAATCCAGCCTGTATGCGCTCTGTGTAGCTTCAGTCTGGCTGCCATGTTGACTGTTGAAAAGTTTTTTGGCCAACTTCATTGCACTGCTATAGAAAATTACGCTTATCCTATTACTTAATTTTTGCTCGCTTTTGTCTCTCCACAGAAACAGAAGGCACACGAAAACAGGCGCAAAGAAAAATTTCCATACTCGATGACATTACATCGCAATGTCCGATCGTTTGGGGCAAATAACCAAGTCCAAGGATGGGAAAAGCAAGTATTCCTCACTCAGCCTATTTGACAAGTACAAGGGAAAATCTATAGAAACTCAGAAAACCACAGGTAAGCTGTCTGGTCATCAGTGTAAAATACATTGCTTAACTTGTCATCAAATAGATGTTAAAATAGGAATGGCTTTGTAGTTATGGATGAGACTTTGATTCACCTAGTCCTTTGTCTTCTCTTCCTTCGTCCGAACCTTCTCTTCCCTCCAATTGTTCTCCTCCCAGTAGTTCCGCGACATGGCTTACAGAGTCTTGGCAAAGTGGCCGCAGCCCGACGCATGCCCCCACCCGCTCATCTGCCGAGCCTGAAGTCTGAGAATAAAGGAAACGATCCCAACGTGATTATCGTGCCCAAAGACGGAACAGGATGGGCAAACAAGCAGGAACAACTCGATCAAAAGAGGTTAGAGAGATGGACCAAGCAGAGATGGAGGACACACTTGAGAGAGTTTGCTACATTCAGAAAGCAGATCTGGAGCTATAAGATTGTGTCAGTCCAGAATTTAAGCATACTGAAAACCAGATGCATGTCACGTGCGATTTGAAGAGTAGTGGCGACTGGTATTAGTTAGCTGACAGTGAAACATCCTAGTCAATGTTAGATGAAGAAGCATGCTGTGTTGCCTTTCTTTTTTAGATTGTGATTGTTTGAGTGTTCCTGCTGTCTGTCTCACAGTGTGGGTGGTTTGAGTAGCTGAATATGGACGAGGCCTGTGTGTGCGCGTATTTGTGTGAGTGGGTGGCAGACAGGATGGCTGGGAGTCTGCTGCAAGAGCATATGACTGAAACAGAACCAGCATTTTTTTTTTTTTTGCCTTTTTTTTTACCAGAAATTACAAAAGATAAAAAAAATTATATAGGTACTTGTTTACCGTTGATGACGCACCTACAGCTTTAGGAATCAAATCAAATGATACCAACCCAAAATGTCTTCTGTGCCTTGTATATTTTTTGTTGTTGATTTAATTAAGCTATCTTTTGTGACCTCACAAATGTAGGACTACCTTTCCATAGTTTCCAAATTAATGGTTTTTAGTATGAATAGACTTATTACATAAGATCGTAAAATGCACTTTATTCAAAGTGGCCTGGTCCACACTTGAGGCAGGCCCGCCAATCATTGCTTGATAGGATCCCTTGCGCTGTAGTGTAGTGCTTCTCAGTATAGTCCTCAAAGAGCCCCATCAATTCCAGGTTTTTTATCTTCCCAGCTTCTAGGACAACTGGTGCAATTAGTCAAGGACAAGGCTTAGTTTTGTGTCCAATTACACCAGATGTGTTTGAAACTGGGAAAACTAATTACCTGGAATAGGTGGGGATGAGAACCAGTATAGCGTATTGATTCAATAGCTTGTTCAAATCTGAGTAGCAAGACAACATTTGAAAGATGCCCTTGGTGTTTATTTGTAGCAAGTCAAAGCAGGCATGTATTTTCATTTTTATGAAACCTCTAAGTGTTCCGGAGTTGTTGGAGTTCAGGCTGTAGCATTGACAGTCTTTTTCTATCCTCAGTTCTATTGCATCAACAGCACAGCTGCCGGAGTTGCAGCCGCAGCTGGCTTTACAGAAATCTGTCTCCAATCTTCAGAAGCCCGCTCAAATTGCCAGCCAGGAGGTGAGTGTCCGTGTGAAAGCTAAGCATATACACTGCTTAAACGTAGGACCAGAAGACACAATTAAAATATATTTTTTTTTTATTTAAGTTTATTATATATATTGTCTTTGTTCTGATCACTAATACAGAATTGTTTTGAATTGTCTTAGACCCATTAGATCATTTTGAATCACTAATTGAATGTAGGAAACTGGCACAGTCTTGTTGATGGTTTGTAAAATGCTATGGGGAACTGATGTGTTTACCTATTCTGTTTCCACAGAGCACAAACACAGGTGGACCAAAGCAATGGGCCCAGCTAAATGGAAAGGCAGTAGAACTAGATGGTCAGTAGACAATAGCACAACAATGCTATTTGTATTTTACAAAAAACAAAGTTGCATAATTAATTGTACTATGTTGTCTGAGGACAAATTCAATGTTGAAGACTATCTTGGGGAATGCATTCACTAATTGAATCTGTCTTTTGACAAGGGGGGGAAGGGGGTTCAGACATGCATCTGTCTATTTACGCACCTCCAGGACTCACTCTCTCCCTCTTGCCTTTTCTGCCTCTTGTTGCCATGGTGACTGTAGGTTTAAGGGCCTCAAACCGACTGCAGCCCTTCTCTCACGAGGAATTTCCCACGCTGAAGGCAGCTGGGGAACAGGACAAGGTTGGCAAGGAAAGAAGCGTCTTCGATCCGTCGTATGGGCCCGGACCAAGCCTCCGCCCCCAGAGTGAGTCCCTCTCACTTCCTGACTACTTCCTGGTTGACCTAAAATGTTTTGGTTATGGATCTTTTATTTGTAAATTTGGACATGCCGTGCCAATCAATGTTTTAAAAGGTGGCTCTTTGTTGCTCCCTTTTCCCCCATGAAATCCAGCTTCTGTTGAATGTAAAAAGTCCTTGTATTTTTACTTAGCCTCTCCCTCTTTTCTTCCTTGTCAGATGTGACCAGCTGGAGGGAGGGTGGAGGGAGAAACCTCAGCCCCTCATCCGTATCGTCAGCTCTGACCCCGGACTCCGAGGGCAAGGCGAGCGGTGTGGCTGAGAACGGGACGCCCCCAGTCTCCTCTCATCCTTCCTCCACCTCCGCAGCTTCTATCTCTCCCGCAGCTGTCGGAAGCAGCCTTAGTGTTGCCAGCGTGGTGGCTGCTTCCCCAGGGCTGGATCCCAAGGAGCCCTCCCTGCGGCCGGCCCAGCCCCTCCGCCGGGTGGTTGCCCCCACAGCCCTACAGTATCAGCTCCACCACACCCCCACCACTGTATACCATGACATGCTCCCTGCCTTCGTAAGCACTTCCTTACTACCCTTCCATCCCCAGAAAGGCCAGTCAGATGACCCAGTCATTTAATAAAGCAGATTGTCTTTTCCTTTGTGAGTTTATGAACCCTCTGATGTCAGTTGTGGGCCGTAGCAAACCATTTGATCAGTCTTTGGGACGAATCACCCCTTCGTAATCTTGTCTTGGAAATTAATAATGCAATTACGCAAGTACCTAAACTGTACATAAAATGTGCAGGTAAATGTGCAATCGTTTCTGTGTTCTGATCACCCTGCTTTTGTCTGTCTGGTCTAAGATGTGCCCCAAAGAGACACGTGACGCCCCTGGCGTTGTGGAACATGTTCCTGCCACCGTGGTGGCTCCGGTCCGCTTTGACAACAGACCCACTTTCAGACAACCCAACCCTGAGCCTATCAAGTAAGCACTGCTCCCCAGGTTCTCTGGAGAATTGTCCACTTCCAACCAGTTGAGAGAACTGATTGTCCTGTTTTTGCTCTTCCCTGCAGTGGAGAAGTGAGAAGGGGAGAGAATCGTTTTCTCCGCGGACCCCCCCGAGCCACCACCTGCCGCCCTATCCGCCGTCCCGGCGACCGCGCCCCCCGTCCGGCTATCATCAACCCAGATGACCTGAAGGATCTGGATGAACTAGACAACGACTGTGAAGATGGATGGGCAGGTGAGGTCTAGATTTTCTGATGGATTTATTTTTATTTTGTACATTTTGAGCACGTGTTGACAAAACCAAGAATGAAAATCCTATCATTCAGCAAAAATGCTGAATGTTCAACCTAAAAAATGTGGAGCTGAAGGTAGCATGTGCTCTTTTCAGGGCTCCATGAGGAAGTGGATTACAGTGAGAAACTGAAGTTTAGTGATGACGAAGACGAGCACACTTCTGGCGAAAAGAACAAGTTGTGGTGGGATATATTTCATTACCCCAAGCTTCACCTTTCTGTACTCCCCGCTTGTCTTGTCTCCCCCAACCCTGCGGACCACAAAGGGCTGTTTGAGGGGCGGGTCAGCCTTTCGCTCGTTGATTGCGGTCTTGGTTTAAGAAGGAGCTTCTCGGTTCCCTATCACCCCTGAAAATATTTCCTGTTCCGGTTGTTTTTCTTGGGTACTGGTTGTAGCTTTAACTGCCATGCGTCTGTCTCCAGGGCTCAGTGGGAGAGAGAGAACCACCGCGAGCGCCAGCTGTCCTTTAGCTCGGGCGAGGGGGCCTATCCCCACGATGGCCCGGAGGACGAGAGCTACCCCTACCACCCAGACGCTCTCAGGAAGACCAGCAGCAGGTTCCTGCCTGCAGACTCCCAGGTAAGGCCTCTCCACCTCCCAGCCAGAGGCGCACCATCAGTACAGGTGAACCAGGCAAATGTTTAGGGCGCCGCCCCCAAAATGATTGGAAAGGGACCCCCCCCCCCCCCAAATTGCCACTGATATTGGCACAATTTGCAACGACAACTTCTCCTCCTATAAAAGGCCTAAACAGCGCACTGCCGCTGGATGACATCCCCCCTCAGTGGGGCCCCTTTGTAGCCTGACATCTCATCAAACAGTTGGTGATGGAGTTATCGATAGTACGGCTACAAGTTATTCTTTGAAAACGTTACGAGTGGTGAGCACACAAATAAAGTATAACTTAAAAAATAAAAAAATTTGTGTATCCAAACACTGTGCTGTAATAATTATAAAACATGTGTTGTTTTTACAGTATGACTAATGATAATGTTGTTGGCCACATCATGATATCAAGCACAAAACCGTAAAGCCACTAAGTGCTGACTTTGTGCAAATAGTTGCAGATTTTCTGTAAAAAGACAAAGTCAAAATACATTTAATTCTCAGACACAACAAGGCATACTATCTCGCTCAAAAGAGATCGCTCAGCTAGTTCCCGTGGATCTACTTGATATTGTTAGTTACGACAGTCAGCTAGCTGCATGCCTTGTATGATAAAGAAAAAAAAGGGATCCTATGCCGGCTGTTCTTTTTATCTTGCTATCAAGTTTTGTTCTGTTATAGGCTTTTAAATGATTAGTTTATCGGATATCTTAGTAGACTGTGAGAAATGTACAGAGCTGTATGGTTGGTGAGGGACGTTCCCACCGTTAGGCTATATTATTACTAACACGATTTTACACCGAAATGTGCCCATGTTGATTGTCAAGTTGAGGATTTCGGTTATTGGTTTTACCATTGTATAAATCTTTCTAGATTTAATTCCAGTGGGTAGGTGTACGAGACATTTTAATGTGAACACCTAACAATGTAAGTCCCATTTTTCTGCTCCAAACCCATTAACCTCATCCCTAGTCTTTGTTCTCAATTAACTACTTACAGAAAAATTTCTAATAATACTATTTCATACACTTCATATGTTATTCTCTAATAGTAGTCTCTAAGGACATATGTTCGCTCGTGCATATATTCATAATATTGGTTAAATATTTTTGTATTTATCTTCTGCCGCTATGGCTCTGTCTTATGAATTCTCTATATAGTGTCTCTATGTAGTGTATTTACATATTACAGAGTTCTAATTTGCATTGGTTTAAGTAAAGGGGCTTGAAAGGCTTCTTTGGCTGGGGCCCCCCAGAATCTAGGAGCTCCACTGCCCACGACTGTGGCTTTGATTGGGGCCTAGCATTGGCATTGAGGCCAGGTTCACGACCTAAAACGATGCCACTGAAACTGAGTTTTTATAACCAAGTTCAGTTTATAATAATAAAGCTGATGTTGGTACTACTCTCAGGCACTACATAATTTACATAGGTGAACAATTATTGATCAGTAACAGGTGTATCTTGTTTATTTGGCAATTGAACAACAGGGTTGACACCGTAGAAATGTCCGTCTCTCCCGAGAAAGAAAATAGCAGCTGCATGTGCCTTTGAAAATCTGTATCTGTCAAATGACATTGGAGTTACCATGGTGATGCAGAGACTTCTGACAGATTTTTTGCACTGGAAACTGCGGTTAGAAAGTTGAACCCCAAAACCTAAAAAGGAACATAGATTGTATGTCTATGTGTTAGCCCTGCGATGGACTGGCGATCTGTCCAGGGTGTACCCGGCCTCTCGCCCGAAGTCAGCTGGGATAGGCTCCAGCCCCCCCGCGACCCTACATAGGATAAGCGGTTCTGATAATGGATGGATGGATGGACTATGGAGTCATTGCTTTGGCTGCTATATTAATGTTTTGCTGCATCAAGTACATGCCCGAACATAGGCTTATAAATACTAGTTATTTTGTTAGCGTTTCGTAAGGACTACTTGAATATGCATTAATGGGAAAAACACTTCCCCTGTTTCCTGAACTTAGTAACCCATGGTGTTCACAGCAATGCTTGCCTATTGTTCTACATGGACCGTCCTGTGTCTCATCTCCAGGCCCAACAGAAGAGCTCTGGGCCAGGTATGGCTCCACAGGCAGAGCCTCTGGATGACCTGGAAGAACCACAGCGCCAGGCCCAGACCCAGCCCCCTCCTCCCAGGGGGAAGTTTGTGTCTGCCGAGGTGTCGGAGGCGGTGGAAAGAGCCCGCAGGCGCAGGGAGGAGGAGGAGCGGCGCCTCCGCGAGGAGAGACTGGCAGCGTGCGCTGAGAAACTCAAAAGGCTGGACGAGAAGTTTGGGAAGATGACTGAGCGTCCGACTTCGCGGACGGAAGAGGGTCCCAAGGATGTGGAGGGCAAAGAGCCAGCGCTGTCCCCCTCCAGGGAACAGGGGAAAATCCATCAGGACAGCTGGCAGTACAGCACAAAAGGTATCTTACTCATGATCTCTCGGGGTAATAGGGGAAGAAAAGGAGGGGAATATTATTTACTATGCGTTAAATAACACATTCGGTTGTTCTGTTCATTACAGATGATAAATTGGTTAATTTTAAATAATCAAAATGATAACAAAATACACCATTTTAAGACATTTATTTAGCTTGAGTCCTAAAAAAGAATTCTGCTGTGTCTCTCCTCCAGAACCTGAAGAGTGTCCCCTGCAGCAGCAGCACTCCCCTGTCCATGACTACCGTGATGAGCCCACCACCACCAGCTACCGCAGCGAAGATGACGGAGCAGATCCCTCCTCCCCTCTGGGAGACTGCAGTGGCCGCCACCCCTCCAAGCCAGTGGCGCCGCGCTTTCAAAAACAGCAACAGCAGCAGGTGCAGCAGCAAGCAGAGCCTCGATTGATTGCTTGATTTAGGAGGAGACAGATGTCTTTCAATTCCGTCGATGACAATCTAATGTGACATTGCGCGCACAATTCACGGCTTTTGGGGGGCAGGGGGAGGGGGTGCCACTGTGTCACACTTTACGGAAATCTAAATGTGCCCGCCTGTTTTCACTCCAGTCCTAATCCTGGTTAATACTGGGGGGGATTAGTGGCCACCATGGCAGGAAGCCCCGTCACAGCAGCAGGCCTTTTTCCTGGCCATGGCTACGACAGTCTCCTCTCCCAAGGGTTGTCTAACATAGGGTTATTTGATTGGAAGTCGTGGAGGTTGATTGTCTTATGTCTAGTCACATAATATAAGGCATGGGTTGGAAGTTTGTGTACACCATGGTAAACTCCTTTCAGATTATAATACTCAAACCTATTTTGGCATTTTACCCATTGTTAGGAGCAAGTGTATAAGATGCAGCACTGGCAGCAGTCTGGACACCCAGCCTCCTCCGGCTCCAGCCACCCCCAGCAACGAGGCTACTACCCCCCACATGTCCTAGGGTTTGACCCCCGCTGGATGATGATGCCCCCCTTCATGGACCCCCGCATGGCCCAGGGTCCTTCCCCGGCAGACTACTACCCCAGCCCAGTCCACCCTTCAGGTAAGGCCTCTGACTCTTTCGAAAGATCAATTAACCTTTTCATTATGTTAAATCTAAATTTGAACTTATCTTGTGCCCTAAAAATATCTAAGGCTACTTTACATCTAAACTACTGTGTGAGTCCAGTTTACTTCAGAACATTCAAAGCTTTTTTTATATATTAAAAAATTCTCCAGGGATGATGAAACCCATAATGCAGCAGGATAACCTGAACAGTCCTGGCTCAGATGAAGGCTGTCACCCCAGCATGCACCAGGAAAGAAGAGCCCCTTCCACTGAACCCTACCAAGTGTGGAACCAAGATGGCTACCCACCCCGCAGTTTCACCCCACCCTACCAGAGGCAATATAAAAGCACTGACAGAGGCTTGCCTGACACCAGGTTAGTTACTTGCATCGTCTTAGCAAATTTGGCCTTTTCTCCCTCTGTATGCCATTACTCGATTCAAATTCCTATGGGACATTTTTCCTTTATGTATTTAAAAGCTTATTGCCTAATGCATGAGTCCTGGTCTGCGCAGTTCAGCTCTGTTCCTTCATCATCATGTATGCTCCATGCTTAGCATCTTCTCCATTATTGTTCCTTCAGGAGTGACAGGGCTGGTTCCCAGCAGGACTCCTATGAGGAGAAGGTCAGCGAGTGCCTAGACCACCCATCGGACGACTACTCCACCCACAACTACCAGCCAAGCCGGGGGGGATCTGAGCGGGACCACCACCACGACCAAGGCCTGCTGACCACAGCCCTGGGCCGCCCCCAGCAGCACTCAGACAGCGACTACCCCAAGGACAGACACCCCAAAGACAGCAGCTCCGAGGCACGCAATGAGGTGTTCGATAGCGGCAAGGACAAGGGCTTTGACTCTGAATACTGGAGGAGAGATGGGGGTGGACCAAAGAAGGACAGCTGCACTAGTGCAGACAGTCAAGTCCAGTGGTCAGATCCCAGCTCCGGTTCCACCAGCACAATCCAGCCCTTGGAGATGGGTGGGCGGACCCTGACCCGCAGAACGGGACCCATTAAGAAACCGGTCCTCAAAGCCCTGAAGGTTGAGGACAAGGAGAACGAGAAGCCCAAAGTGGAGCCGGAGGAGAAGACGGTTCCATACCGCCTTGAGAAGGAAGTGCTCACCAATGTCTACGACCTTAAGAAAGACAACCAGCCCATCGTCAGCCACAGGCGCTCTGCCTCGCCTGCTGTGGAGAGGCCCCAACCAGAGGAGAAGCAGCAGCAGCAGCAGCAGCAGCAGCAGCAGCAGCAGCCT